>JAHUYU010000207.1:0-26450 GCA_030439765.1 Tripidium arundinaceum
ACTTGGAGAATTATGTTTGAAGGGACAAAATAGTGAAGATTATGCAAAAGCAAGTCATCTAGAAGCATCCAAGAATTCCAGTTCAATTCAAAGGATCAATGGGTCCATCGTCATACACTCCAAAGATACAAACAGACGTCAACAAGTGTGCAACCCTTCGAAAACATACTCAAGACGGAGCATAGGTCCCACCTATCAGAGGGGATGGCCCACCTACCATGGGAGGGGGTCGGCTGACCCTAGGTGTAGGTCGGCCGACCTACCCAGGGGGCCCATCTTCCTCCACCACCTCGTGTACATCTCCAAGATCTCCACCCTTGATTTTGAGGCGGTTTTAAGTCGGTTTGATCCAACAGTGGTCGTGAGAATTGATGCGGATCGATGACGTGGCGCTTACTTGCTCCCTACTCCATCTCCCCTATAAAAGGACCCCTAGACCCCCTCCTGGAAGGTATCTCTCATTGAGATCAAGACACACCACAAGATAGAAATCTCCACAATACTCTCAAGACAAGATGTAGAAGTAGAATAGTTGAGTTGAGAGTTAGGGAGAGTTGAGCTATGCTCAGGTTCTGGAGAAATCTTCGAAGGTCTGGTATATCTTTGAATCTTACCTTTGCAAGACTCATGCTTTAATATAGTTATCTTCTCTATTTACTTTTATGCCTTTCATGTGTATGGGTAGTATAGTTGTCATACATTGGCATGGGATCTCCGCTCGCATCAAGTGCTTTAGTTATCATATGTGACAAGAGTAGTAATCAATAGTGTAGACGTGGTGTCTAGACTATGGGTTACCTAAGTTTGCACCCAACCCCACGGATAGTTGTGGTAGCCCCAAGTGGTGACAGCCCTGACGGCCGACATAGTCCACCACGTTCGGGTTGGTGTTTGTAGGACCGTAGTCAGAGCTTCCTAGCCCCTTTCTCATCCATGTTTGTGACTAGTGTTCTGATGTCCCAAAGTGTTATTGTGTGATCGCTATATCTACCCATGCTTTAGTTATACCTTCTAGTCTATACTAGAATAGAACCAAAGTAATAGAGAAGTATTTAGGAACCTTGAACTCACCCGTTGTCCTCTCAATTTAGCTAGACTGCTCTTTTATTTTACCATGGAATTCTCCTATGTGTGTGTCATTATCCATAACTCTTATCATTTATTACTTACCCCCACTTTTGTCTAGTTGGTATACTAGTTAGTAGATACATGATGGTGAACTATCAACTTCTTTAATCATTGTTTCCCTGTGGATAAATACGATACCTTGGAATACTCCTAGGTGAAAGTTACAGCAGTATCCATGCACTTGCGGATTTATCTGTTTGCATTTAAAAGTACCAACAAGCATCATCTCCATCTCGTCCAATACTTCTTTCTTGCTCATTTGTTCAGCTGAGGCAACACTTTGGAGTTCAAGGGAGAGCAAGTGCCTAGTGGGGTGATTGAGATTTGTTAATCAAAGATTAAGGACCTCATTAGTGCATAGGAGTAGCAAGTGTGCATTTTATGCTTGTTAGTCTTGGTGATCGACATCACCTAGATGGCTTGGTGGCGATTGGGAGCTTGGTGATCATCCGGCAGAGCTTGTGGATGACCCAACTTATGGTGTGAGTGGTTGTGGATGATTCACCGCGTCGAAGTGACAAAGAATCAGCCCGTAGAGAGCACTCGGTCCTTGTGCGGATTGAGGGGGAGCGATACCCTTGCGCGGGTGCTCCAACGAGGACTAGTGGTGTGAGGGAGTGTTCCCATGCTCGCCTGACCAGCTCAGGTGTCGTCCTCTCGACCATCCCGTTCTAGTCTCGACTGACGAAGGCCCTCAGGAGAGTGCCATAGGCACTTCCTCTTCAGGATCTTTCTAACGGTCGAGTGACACAAAACGAACCAATTATCAAGCAAATCACACAGCACAATCATAATACATGAAGGAATTAT
Source organism: Tripidium arundinaceum (assembly GCA_030439765.1). Lineage (NCBI taxonomy): Eukaryota > Viridiplantae > Streptophyta > Magnoliopsida > Poales > Poaceae > Tripidium > Tripidium arundinaceum. The sequence continues at coordinate 1,939 of JAHUYU010000207.1, forward strand.
GTTTTATAACTAAAACATCATTGACTATAAAAGGAATTACAACATATTTCATATTAAGGAATTAGCTTCAATTTGGCTTATTAACCCAAAGCTTTCCAAGGTTACTCTTGCTCGCTCTCTACTACCATCAGAATAACACGCAGCTCATTTTGGGGACACCCGTCCTAAGGTCTGCTAGACTTCAACTTTGTCGAGCTTGGCTCTAAAGTCATCTAGTCGAAGTACCTACAAAACAACTTAACGGCAACACCGTGAGTACATTGCGTACTCGCAGGACTTAATTCCAACATATATATTTGGTGGATGCAAACGAAATTTATCAGGCATTTGTACATTTGCAGAAAAGCATGGTGTTTGTTAAAAGATGACATGCTCATGATTCAAAATTAATAATTCAAGTTAAGCCAATAAATAAATAGGTGGTATAACCAAGTGATCAATTCATTTGTTAATCTCATCATCAAGTTTCATCATCGACTACATTGGGTCTAGAAGTAAGAACAACCAAAAGGTTCCATCCTGAAGGACTTCAGACTTTCGAAAGAGACTCTGCAGAGGTGTACAACTGTACCCACAAGGACACCAAGGACAAACCTCCATACCCCGGCTCCGGTGGTAAGGGTTGCCTCATGGTTCCGACCTTTCCTCAATGTGGCTCTCAAACCGACGAACGGTTTGAGCGGGTCCCGGTGCAATGCCGACGCAACTACACCACACCACCCCTCGCGCCAAATCCACACGATTAGCGAGTCACCACCAAGTAATCAGCTTATCACCCCCATATGCAACAAGTGGTCTGTATGAGCGGTTACTCAGACTCGCTATCCCATGAACGGTCCTTAGCTACTCCACGAGCTACGTCACTTGAGATAAAACACTCACAGTGACCTTACCCCTCGCTTGAGTAGAGATTATCCAAATTGATCATCAAGTTAATTATCTCAAGTTGATATTGGTCCTTAGTCACATTAAGCAAATATAGATCAAGTTGACACCCTTGCAAATTTTAAGTAATTAATTATCCCGATGAAGCTCCTACACGCACGAGAGTGAGTTCCCTTTTCAAACTCAACTTCTAACAAAACTAGCCAACTAAGCAATTAAACGTTCCCAAACCCATTATTTGGTGAAGGCTACAATTGCTTAGGTGAGTGGTTCTAATTTAATGAAGCAGCATTGAGTTGTGAATCATATTCGAATGAAATGCATAACTCATAATGAAACAAATAATGAGTATCCAAAATATGGTTCATAGTAGTGGGGTGCCTGCCTGTCATGATGTCCTGATGACTAAGACTGATGATGACGGTCTATACACGTTCCTCACATCCTAAATTAACCTAAAAGAGATGGTAGGACACATTGGAGAAGAGCTCGACGATCGAATAGATAAAGGGAGATAGAGATCTAACAGTGCTTTCGTGTTTCACTAATTAGCATCTAATTAGTGGTGAAGGTGTGTTGACTCCTTGGTTAAGGTTCTAAACAACTCCACGTTTAATAGCCCTTGACGGACACTCCACCGTGGGCGACGGACACTCCGTGAGGTTACTTCCAGAGGCTAACAGGCTCTGTTTGGGCCCTGGGTAACTTGATGGACGCTTCGCCACAGGTGACAGACGCTCCGTGACTTCATGGATTGTTCCAAGGTATGTTCCATGGGGTTTGAGCTTATACATTTTCAGTGTTCAGCGCCTGACGGACTATCCGTGCCGAGTGACGGATGCTCCGCCAGCAACTGGGTGCTCTTGGGTTCTCTAGAAACTAAATTTACAATTTGGCGGACACTCCGTGACATCTCATGGACACTCATCATTTTACTCAAAGAAGTTCAAGTGTTTTGGCCATGAATTTAGCTAAGTGCAAGGTCCTCCGCCACTGGCGACGGACCCTCCGTCGATGGGTCGACAGAACCTATGTTCTTGGTTTTGAGATTGATTAAAATCTAGTTTGAGATTGGGTTTCTTTATGCATGTGCAAGATATCTCCAAGATTGTTTTGGTGACATGATAAGCTCATGATGGCTAGGTTTTGGGCCTTAGTTATCAAGTGCAACTATGGATTTGTGAAGCACTTAATTCATGAGAAAGTTGGGAGAGATAACTTCAAGATTGGGCAATGAGAACTTAGCTCTGAGATTTTGGGACCTCTAGGCCACCAAGAATAAAGATAAGATCTTGAGCAACCTTGGCTCCAAGCTTAGAGAGGTTGGATTGGTCGTCCTTGATTTTTCCTTGTAAGAAAATCCACAAAAAGGCATGAGAGAGAGATTGAGGAGGTTCATGAGAGATTGAGCAATGGCTTGACCTTGATCTTACCCTTGTGATGATGAGGGGATCACCATACTCCATGTTTCACTCATGCATGAAAGATTGGGAGTTAGGGTTTGAGAGAAAAATCAAGAAAAATGAGAGGAGAGCTCTTGAGCTAACCATGGGAAGAGATTGAGATGGAGATGATGCTTGTTGGTACTTTTAAATGCAAACAGATAAATCCGCAAGTGCATGGATACTGCTGTAACTTTCACCTAGGAGTATTCCAAGGTATCGTATTTATCCACAGGGAAACAATGATTAAAGAAGTTGATAGTTCACCATCATGTATCTACTAACTAGTATACCAACTAGACAAAAGTGGGGGTAAGTAATAAATGATAAGAGTTATGGATAATGACACACACATAGGAGAATTCCATGGTAAAATAAAAGAGCAGTCTAGCTAAATTGAGAGGACAACGGGTGAGTTCAAGGTTCCTAAATACTTCTCTATTACTTTGGTTCTATTCTAGTATAGACTAGAAGGTATAACTAAAGCATGGGTAGATATAGCGATCACACAATAACACTTTGGGACATCAGAACACTAGTCACAAACATGGATGAGAAAGGGGCTAGGAAGCTCTGACTACGGTCCTACAAACACCAACCCGAACGTGGTGGACTATGTCGGCCGTCAGGGCTGTCACCACTTGGGGCTACCACAACTATCCGTGGGGTTGGGTGCAAACTTAGGTAACCCATAGTCTAGACACCACGTCTACACTATTGATTACTACTCTTGTCACATATGATAACTAAAGCACTTGATGCGAGCGGAGATCCCATGCCAATGTATGACAACTATACTACCCATACACATGAAAGGCATAAAAGTAAATAGAGAAGATAACTATATTAAAGCATGAGTCTTGCAAAGGTAAGATTCAAAGATATACCAGACCTTCGAAGATTTCTCCAGAACCTGAGCATAGCTCAACTCTCCCTAACTCTCAACTCAACTATTCTACTTCTACATCTTGTCTTGAGAGTATTGTGGAGATTTCTATCTTGTGGTGTGTCTTGATCTCAATGAGAGATACCTTCCAGAGGGGGTCTAGGGGTCCTTTTATAGGGAGATGGAGTAGGGAGCAAGTAAGCGCCACGTCATCGATCCGCATCAATTCTCACGACCACTGTTGGATCAAACCGACTTAAAACCGCCTCAAAATCAAGGGTGGAGATCTTGGAGATGTACACGAGGTGGTGGAGGAAGATGGGCCCCCTGGGTAGGTCGGCCGACCTACACCTAGGGTCAGCCGACCCCCTCCCATGGTAGGTGGGCCATCCCCTCTGATAGGTGGGACCTATGCTCCGTCTTGAGTATGTTTTCGAAGGGTTGCACACTTGTTGACGTCTGTTTGTATCTTTGGAGTGTATGACGATGGACCCATTGATCCTTTGAATTGAACGTGGAGTTGTTTAGAACCTTAACCAAGGAGTCAACACACCTTCACCACTAATTAGATGCTAATTAGTGAAACACGAAAGCACTGTTAGATCTCTATCTCCCTTTATCTATTCGATCGTCGAGCTCTTCTCCAATGTGTCCTACCATCTCTTTTAGGTTAATTTAGGATGTGAGGAACGTGTATAGACCGTCATCATCAGTCTTAGTCATCAGGACATCATGACAGGCAGGCACCCCACTACTATGAACCATATTTTGGATACTCATTATTTGTTTCATTATGAGTTATGCATTTCATTCGAATATGATTCAAAGGATCAATGGGTCCATCGTCATACACTCCAAAGATACAAACAGACGTCAACAAGTGTGCAACCCTTCGAAAACATACTCAAGACGGAGCATAGGTCCCACCTATCAGAGGGGATGGCCCACCTACCATGGGAGGGGGTCGGCTGACCCTAGGTGTAGGTCGGCCGACCTACCCAGGGGGCCCATCTTCCTCCACCACCTCGTGTACATCTCCAAGATCTCCACCCTTGATTTTGAGGCGGTTTTAAGTCGGTTTGATCCAACAGTGGTCGTGAGAATTGATGCGGATCGATGACGTGGCGCTTACTTGCTCCCTACTCCATCTCCCCTATAAAAGGACCCCTAGACCCCCTCCTGGAAGGTATCTCTCATTGAGATCAAGACACACACAAGATAGAAATCTCCACAATACTCTCAAGACAAGATGTAGAAGTAGAATAGTTGAGTTGAGAGTTAGGGAGAGTTGAGCTATGCTCAGGTTCTGGAGAAATCTTCGAAGGTCTGGTATATCTTTGAATCTTACCTTTGCAAGACTCATGCTTTAATATAGTTATCTTCTCTATTTACTTTTATGCCTTTCATGTGTATGGGTAGTATAGTTGTCATACATTGGCATGGGATCTCCGCTCGCATCAAGTGCTTTAGTTATCATATGTGACAAGAGTAGTAATCAATAGTGTAGACGTGGTGTCTAGACTATGGGTTACCTAAGTTTGCACCCAACCCCACGGATAGTTGTGGTAGCCCCAAGTGGTGACAGCCCTGACGGCCGACATAGTCCACCACGTTCGGGTTGGTGTTTGTAGGACCGTAGTCAGAGCTTCTAGCCCCTTTCTCATCCATGTTTGTGACTAGTGTTCTGATGTCCCAAAGTGTTATTGTGTGATCGCTATATCTACCCATGCTTTAGTTATACCTTCTAGTCTATACTAGAATAGAACCAAAGTAATAGAGAAGTATTTAGGAACCTTGAACTCACCCGTTGTCCTCTCAATTTAGCTAGACTGCTCTTTTATTTTACCATGGAATTCTCCTATGTGTGTGTCATTATCCATAACTCTTATCATTTATTACTTACCCCCACTTTTGTCTAGTTGGTATACTAGTTAGTAGATACATGATGGTGAACTATCAACTTCTTTAATCATTGTTTCCCTGTGGATAAATACGATACCTTGGAATACTCCTAGGTGAAAGTTACAGCAGTATCCATGCACTTGCGGATTTATCTGTTTGCATTTAAAAGTACCAACAAGCATCATCTCCATCTCAATCTCTTCCCATGGTTAGCTCAAGAGCTCTCCTCTCATTTTTCTTGATTTTTCTCTCAAACCCTAACTCCCAATCTTTCATGCATGAGTGAAACATGGAGTATGGTGATCCCCTCATCATCACAAGGGTAAGATCAAGGTCAAGCCATTGCTCAATCTCTCATGAACCTCCTCAATCTCTCTCTCATGCCTTTTTGTGGATTTTCTTACAAGGAAAAATCAAGGACGACCAATCCAACCTCTCTAAGCTTGGAGCCAAGGTTGCTCAAGATCTTATCTTTATTCTTGGTGGCCTAGAGGTCCCAAAATCTCAGAGCTAAGTTCTCATTGCCCAATCTTGAAGTTATCTCTCCCAACTTTCTCATGAATTAAGTGCTTCACAAATCCATAGTTGCACTTGATAACTAAGGCCCAAAACCTAGCCATCATGAGCTTATCATGTCACCAAAACAATCTTGGAGATATCTTGCACATGCATAAAGAAACCCAATCTCAAACTAGATTTTAATCAATCTCAAAACCAAGAACATAGGTTCTGTCGACCCATCGACGGAGGGTCCGTCGCCAGTGGCGGAGGACCTTGCACTTAGCTAAATTCATGGCCAAAACACTTGAACTTCTTTGAGTAAAATGATGAGTGTCCATGAGATGTCACGGAGTGTCCGCCAAATTGTAAATTTAGTTTCTAGAGAACCCAAGAGCACCCAGTTGCTGGCGGAGCATCCGTCACTCGGCACGGATAGTCCGTCAGGCGCTGAACACTGAAAATGTATAAGCTCAAACCCCATGGAACATACCTTGGAACAATCCATGAAGTCACGGAGCGTCTGTCACCTGTGGCGAAGCGTCCATCAAGTTACCCAGGGCCCAAACAGAGCCTGTTAGCCTCTGGAAGTAACCTCACGGAGTGTCCGTCGCCCACGGTGGAGTGTCCGTCAAGGGCTATTAAACGTGGAGTTGTTTAGAACCTTAACCAAGGAGTCAACACACCTTCACCACTAATTAGATGCTAATTAGTGAAACACGAAAGCACTGTTAGATCTCTATCTCCCTTTATCTATTCGATCGTCGAGCTCTTCTCCAATGTGTCCTACCATCTCTTTTAGGTTAATTTAGGATGTGAGGAACGTGTATAGACCGTCATCATCAGTCTTAGTCATCAGGACATCATGACAGGCAGGCACCCCACTACTATGAACCATATTTTGGATACTCATTATTTGTTTCATTATGAGTTATGCATTTCATTCGAATATGATTCACAACTCAATGCTGCTTCATTAAATTAGAACCACTCACCTAAGCAATTGTAGCCTTCACCAAATAATGGGTTTGGGAACGTTTAATTGCTTAGTTGGCTAGTTTTGTTAGAAGTTGAGTTTGAAAAGGGAACTCACTCTCGTGCGTGTAGGAGCTTCATCGGGATAATTAATTACTTAAAATTTGCAAGGGTGTCAACTTGATCTATATTTGCTTAATGTGACTAAGGACCAATATCAACTTGAGATAATTAACTTGATGATCAATTTGGATAATCTCTACTCAAGCGAGGGGTAAGGTCACTGTGAGTGTTTTATCTCAAGTGACGTAGCTCGTGGAGTAGCTAAGGACCGTTCATGGGATAGCGAGTCTGAGTAACCGCTCATACAGACCACTTGTTGCATATGGGGGTGATAAGCTGATTACTTGGTGGTGACTCGCTAATCGTGTGGATTTGGCGCGAGGGGTGGTGTGGTGTAGTTGCGTCGGCATTGCACCGGGACCCGCTCAAACCGTTCGTCGGTTTGAGAGCCACATTGAGGAAAGGTCGGAACCATGAGGCAACCCTTACCACCGGAGCCGGGGTATGGAGGTTTGTCCTTGGTGTCCTTGTGGGTACAGTTGTACACCTCTGCAGAGTCTCTTTCGAAAGTCTGAAGTCCTTCAGGATGGAACCTTTTGGTTGTTCTTACTTCTAGACCCAATGTAGTCGATGATGAAACTTGATGATGAGATTAACAAATGATTGATCACTTGGTTATACCACCTATTTATTTATTGGCTTAACTTGAATTATTAATTTTGAATCATGAGCATGTCATCTTTTAACAAACACCATGCTTTTCTGCAAATGTACAAATGCCTGATAAATTTCGTTTGCATCCACCAAATATATATGTTGGAATTAAGTCCTGCGAGTACGCAATGTACTCACGGTGTTGCCGTTAAGTTGTTTTGTAGGTACTTCGACTAGATGACTTTAGAGCCAAGCTCGACAAAGTTGAAGTCTAGCAGACCTTAGGACGGGTGTCCCCAAAATGAGCTGCGTGTTATTCTGATGGTAGTAGAGAGCGAGCAAGAGTAACCTTGGAAAGCTTTGGGTTAATAAGCCAAATTGAAGCTAATTCCTTAATATGAAATATGTTGTAATTCCTTTTATAGTCAATGATGTTTTAGTTATAAAACATAATTCCTTCATGTATTATGATTGTGCTGTGTGATTTGCTTGATAATTGGTTCGTTTTGTGTCACTCGACCGTTAGAAAGATCCTGAAGAGGAAGTGCCTATGGCACTCTCCTGAGGGCCTTCGTCAGTCGAGACTAGAACGGGATGGTCGAGAGGACGACACCTGAGCTGGTCAGGCGAGCATGGGAACACTCCCTCACACCACTAGTCCTCGTTGGAGCACCCGCGCAAGGGTATCGCTCCCCCCTCAATCCGCACAAGGACCGAGTGCTCTCTACGGGCTGATTCTTTGTCACTTCGACGCGGTGAATCATCCACAACCACTCACACCATAAGTTGGGTCATCCACAAGCTCTGCCGGATGATCACCAAGCTCCCAATCGCCACCAAGCCATCTAGGTGATGTCGATCACCAAGACTAACAAGCATAAAATGCACACTTGCTACTCCTATGCACTAATGAGGTCCTTAATCTTTGATTAACAAATCTCAATCACCCCACTAGGCACTTGCTCTCCCTTGAACTCCAAAGTGTTGCCTCAGCTGAACAAATGAGCAAGAAAGAAGTATTGGACGAGATGGAGATGTATATATATACTCCCCCACTCCCAAACTAGCCATTGGGAACTCATCCCTGCTGAAACCGCAGGCGTCGGACCAGACTCCCTAGGCATTGGACCATTTGGCCATGGCCCGACCCTCACAACGGTCACTATGCCAGAGCAGTGTCAGAAAGAGCCGTTGGACAACCTGCGCTACAGTGTAGTCCAACGCCCTATTGTCGGACTGGTTTGACGGCCAAATTTCCTCTCTGGATGCTTACTGGAAGCCATCGGACCGAGCTTCAAATTGGTCTGATGCTATACTGCTCACCGGTCCGATGCATGCGCTGAACTAACCCTTGAGTGAACAGTGTCCACATATAGGCCAACAGCACCAGCTCTCGTGGTCTGATGGTTTCTGCTGCATGAGCTGCAACCTAGGAGCGCCACGTAGACATCGGACCCCTCATTGGTCCGACGGTCATGCCTCAGCAAGGTCCGACGCTCAACTGATCACCCACTTCACTTCCAATTCAGTTTCTCTGTGAATGGGATCGATTCTAACTGTTTCTTGGGCCATCTTAGAGCTACCTAGTGCTAAGTTTGACAAGTGTGCATTTTATGCTTGTTAGTCTTGGTGATCGACATCACCTAGATGGCTTGGTGGCGATTGGGAGCTTGGTGATCATCCGGCAGAGCTTGTGGATGACCCAACTTATGGTGTGAGTGGTTGTGGATGATTCACCGCGTCGAAGTGACAAAGAATCAGCCCGTAGAGAGCACTCGGTCCTTGTGCGGATTGAGGGGGAGCGATACCCTTGCGCGGGTGCTCCAACGAGGACTAGTGGTGTGAGGGAGTGTTCCCATGCTCGCCTGACCAGCTCAGGTGTCGTCCTCTCGACCATCCCGTTCTAGTCTCGACTGACGAAGGCCCTCAGGAGAGTGCCATAGGCACTTCCTCTTCAGGATCTTTCTAACGGTCGAGTGACACAAAACGAACCAATTATCAAGCAAATCACACAGCACAATCATAATACATGAAGGAATTATGTTTTATAACTAAAACATCATTGACTATAAAAGGAATTACAACATATTTCATATTAAGGAATTAGCTTCAATTTGGCTTATTAACCCAAAGCTTTCCAAGGTTACTCTTGCTCGCTCTCTACTACCATCAGAATAACACGCAGCTCATTTTGGGGACACCCGTCCTAAGGTCTGCTAGACTTCAACTTTGTCGAGCTTGGCTCTAAAGTCATCTAGTCGAAGTACCTACAAAACAACTTAACGGCAACACCGTGAGTACATTGCGTACTCGCAGGACTTAATTCCAACATATATATTTGGTGGATGCAAACGAAATTTATCAGGCATTTGTACATTTGCAGAAAAGCATGGTGTTTGTTAAAAGATGACATGCTCATGATTCAAAATTAATAATTCAAGTTAAGCCAATAAATAAATAGGTGGTATAACCAAGTGATCAATTCATTTGTTAATCTCATCATCAAGTTTCATCATCGACTACATTGGGTCTAGAAGTAAGAACAACCAAAAGGTTCCATCCTGAAGGACTTCAGACTTTCGAAAGAGACTCTGCAGAGGTGTACAACTGTACCCACAAGGACACCAAGGACAAACCTCCATACCCCGGCTCCGGTGGTAAGGGTTGCCTCATGGTTCCGACCTTTCCTCAATGTGGCTCTCAAACCGACGAACGGTTTGAGCGGGTCCCGGTGCAATGCCGACGCAACTACACCACACCACCCCTCGCGCCAAATCCACACGATTAGCGAGTCACCACCAAGTAATCAAGCTTATCACCCCCATATGCAACAAGTGGTCTGTATGAGCGGTTACTCAGACTCGCTATCCCATGAACGGTCCTTAGCTACTCCACGAGCTACGTCACTTGAGATAAAACACTCACAGTGACCTTACCCCTCGCTTGAGTAGAGATTATCCAAATTGATCATCAAGTTAATTATCTCAAGTTGATATTGGTCCTTAGTCACATTAAGCAAATATAGATCAAGTTGACACCCTTGCAAATTTTAAGTAATTAATTATCCCGATGAAGCTCCTACACGCACGAGAGTGAGTTCCCTTTTCAAACTCAACTTCTAACAAAACTAGCCAACTAAGCAATTAAACGTTCCCAAACCCATTATTTGGTGAAGGCTACAATTGCTTAGGTGAGTGGTTCTAATTTAATGAAGCAGCATTGAGTTGTGAATCATATTCGAATGAAATGCATAACTCATAATGAAACAAATAATGAGTATCCAAAATATGGTTCATAGTAGTGGGGTGCCTGCCTGTCATGATGTCCTGATGACTAAGACTGATGATGACGGTCTATACACGTTCCTCACATCCTAAATTAACCTAAAAGAGATGGTAGGACACATTGGAGAAGAGCTCGACGATCGAATAGATAAAGGGAGATAGAGATCTAACAGTGCTTTCGTGTTTCACTAATTAGCATCTAATTAGTGGTGAAGGTGTGTTGACTCCTTGGTTAAGGTTCTAAACAACTCCACGTTTAATAGCCCTTGACGGACACTCCACCGTGGGCGACGGACACTCCGTGAGGTTACTTCCAGAGGCTAACAGGCTCTGTTTGGGCCCTGGGTAACTTGATGGACGCTTCGCCACAGGTGACAGACGCTCCGTGACTTCATGGATTGTTCCAAGGTATGTTCCATGGGGTTTGAGCTTATACATTTTCAGTGTTCAGCGCCTGACGGACTATCCGTGCCGAGTGACGGATGCTCCGCCAGCAACTGGGTGCTCTTGGGTTCTCTAGAAACTAAATTTACAATTTGGCGGACACTCCGTGACATCTCATGGACACTCATCATTTTACTCAAAGAAGTTCAAGTGTTTTGGCCATGAATTTAGCTAAGTGCAAGGTCCTCCGCCACTGGCGACGGACCCTCCGTCGATGGGTCGACAGAACCTATGTTCTTGGTTTTGAGATTGATTAAAATCTAGTTTGAGATTGGGTTTCTTTATGCATGTGCAAGATATCTCCAAGATTGTTTTGGTGACATGATAAGCTCATGATGGCTAGGTTTTGGGCCTTAGTTATCAAGTGCAACTATGGATTTGTGAAGCACTTAATTCATGAGAAAGTTGGGAGAGATAACTTCAAGATTGGGCAATGAGAACTTAGCTCTGAGATTTTGGGACCTCTAGGCCACCAAGAATAAAGATAAGATCTTGAGCAACCTTGGCTCCAAGCTTAGAGAGGTTGGATTGGTCGTCCTTGATTTTTCCTTGTAAGAAAATCCACAAAAAGGCATGAGAGAGAGATTGAGGAGGTTCATGAGAGATTGAGCAATGGCTTGACCTTGATCTTACCCTTGTGATGATGAGGGGATCACCATACTCCATGTTTCACTCATGCATGAAAGATTGGGAGTTAGGGTTTGAGAGAAAAATCAAGAAAAATGAGAGGAGAGCTTGAGCTAACCATGGGAAGAGATTGAGATGGAGATGATGCTTGTTGGTACTTTTAAATGCAAACAGATAAATCCGCAAGTGCATGGATACTGCTGTAACTTTCACCTAGGAGTATTCCAAGTATCGTATTTATCCACAGGGAAACAATGATTAAAGAAGTTGATAGTTCACCATCATGTATCTACTAACTAGTATACCAACTAGACAAAAGTGGGGGTAAGTAATAAATGATAAGAGTTATGGATAATGACACACACATAGGAGAATTCCATGGTAAAATAAAAGAGCAGTCTAGCTAAATTGAGAGGACAACGGGTGAGTTCAAGGTTCCTAAATACTTCTCTATTACTTTGGTTCTATTCTAGTATAGACTAGAAGGTATAACTAAAGCATGGGTAGATATAGCGATCACACAATAACACTTTGGGACATCAGAACACTAGTCACAAACATGGATGAGAAAGGGGCTAGGAAGCTCTGACTACGGTCCTACAAACACCAACCCGAACGTGGTGGACTATGTCGGCCGTCAGGGCTGTCACCACTTGGGGCTACCACACTATCCGTGGGGTTGGGTGCAAACTTAGGTAACCCATAGTCTAGACACCACGTCTACACTATTGATTACTACTCTTGTCACATATGATAACTAAAGCACTTGATGCGAGCGGAGATCCCATGCCAATGTATGACAACTATACTACCCATACACATGAAAGGCATAAAAGTAAATAGAGAAGATAACTATATTAAAGCATGAGTCTTGCAAAGGTAAGATTCAAAGATATACCAGACCTTCGAAGATTTCTCCAGAACCTGAGCATAGCTCAACTCTCCCTAACTCTCAACTCAACTATTCTACTTCTACATCTTGTCTTGAGAGTATTGTGGAGATTTCTATCTTGTGGTGTGTCTTGATCTCAATGAGAGATACCTTCCAGGAGGGGGTCTAGGGGTCCTTTTATAGGGGAGATGGAGTAGGGAGCAAGTAAGCGCCACGTCATCGATCCGCATCAATTCTCACGACCACTGTTGGATCAAACCGACTTAAAACCGCCTCAAAATCAAGGGTGGAGATCTTGGAGATGTACACGAGGTGGTGGAGGAAGATGGGCCCCCTGGGTAGGTCGGCCGACCTACACCTAGGGTCAGCCGACCCCCTCCCATGGTAGGTGGGCCATCCCCTCTGATAGGTGGGACCTATGCTCCGTCTTGAGTATGTTTTCGAAGGGTTGCACACTTGTTGACGTCTGTTTGTACTTGGAGAATTATGTTTGAAGGGACAAAATAGTGAAGATTATGCAAAAGCAAGTCATCTAGAAGCATCCAAGAATTCCAGTTCAATTCAAAGGATCAATGGGTCCATCGTCATACACTCCAAAGATACAAACAGACGTCAACAAGTGTGCAACCCTTCGAAAACATACTCAAGACGGAGCATAGGTCCCACCTATCAGAGGGGATGGCCCACCTACCATGGGAGGGGGTCGGCTGACCCTAGGTGTAGGTCGGCCGACCTACCCAGGGGGCCCATCTTCCTCCACCACCTCGTGTACATCTCCAAGATCTCCACCCTTGATTTTGAGGCGGTTTTAAGTCGGTTTGATCCAACAGTGGTCGTGAGAATTGATGCGGATCGATGACGTGGCGCTTACTTGCTCCCTACTCCATCTCCCCTATAAAAGGACCCCTAGACCCCCTCCTGGAAGGTATCTCTCATTGAGATCAAGACACACCACAAGATAGAAATCTCCACAATACTCTCAAGACAAGATGTAGAAGTAGAATAGTTGAGTTGAGAGTTAGGGAGAGTTGAGCTATGCTCAGGTTCTGGAGAAATCTTCGAAGGTCTGGTATATCTTTGAATCTTACCTTTGCAAGACTCATGCTTTAATATAGTTATCTTCTCTATTTACTTTTATGCCTTTCATGTGTATGGGTAGTATAGTTGTCATACATTGGCATGGGATCTCCGCTCGCATCAAGTGCTTTAGTTATCATATGTGACAAGAGTAGTAATCAATAGTGTAGACGTGGTGTCTAGACTATGGGTTACCTAAGTTTGCACCCAACCCCACGGATAGTTGTGGTAGCCCCAAGTGGTGACAGCCCTGACGGCCGACATAGTCCACCACGTTCGGGTTGGTGTTTGTAGGACCGTAGTCAGAGCTTCCTAGCCCCTTTCTCATCCATGTTTGTGACTAGTGTTCTGATGTCCCAAAGTGTTATTGTGTGATCGCTATATCTACCCATGCTTTAGTTATACCTTCTAGTCTATACTAGAATAGAACCAAAGTAATAGAGAAGTATTTAGGAACCTTGAACTCACCCGTTGTCCTCTCAATTTAGCTAGACTGCTCTTTTATTTTACCATGGAATTCTCCTATGTGTGTGTCATTATCCATAACTCTTATCATTTATTACTTACCCCCACTTTTGTCTAGTTGGTATACTAGTTAGTAGATACATGATGGTGAACTATCAACTTCTTTAATCATTGTTTCCCTGTGGATAAATACGATACCTTGGAATACTCCTAGGTGAAAGTTACAGCAGTATCCATGCACTTGCGGATTTATCTGTTTGCATTTAAAAGTACCAACAAGCATCATCTCCATCTCAATCTCTTCCCATGGTTAGCTCAAGAGCTCTCCTCTCATTTTTCTTGATTTTTCTCTCAAACCCTAACTCCCAATCTTTCATGCATGAGTGAAACATGGAGTATGGTGATCCCCTCATCATCACAAGGGTAAGATCAAGGTCAAGCCATTGCTCAATCTCTCATGAACCTCCTCAATCTCTCTCTCATGCCTTTTTGTGGATTTTCTTACAAGGAAAAATCAAGGACGACCAATCCAACCTCTCTAAGCTTGGAGCCAAGGTTGCTCAAGATCTTATCTTTATTCTTGGTGGCCTAGAGGTCCCAAAATCTCAGAGCTAAGTTCTCATTGCCCAATCTTGAAGTTATCTCTCCCAACTTCTCATGAATTAAGTGCTTCACAAATCCATAGTTGCACTTGATAACTAAGGCCCAAAACCTAGCCATCATGAGCTTATCATGTCACCAAAACAATCTTGGAGATATCTTGCACATGCATAAAGAAACCCAATCTCAAACTAGATTTTAATCAATCTCAAAACCAAGAACATAGGTTCTGTCGACCCATCGACGGAGGGTCCGTCGCCAGTGGCGGAGGACCTTGCACTTAGCTAAATTCATGGCCAAAACACTTGAACTTCTTTGAGTAAAATGATGAGTGTCCATGAGATGTCACGGAGTGTCCGCCAAATTGTAAATTTAGTTTCTAGAGAACCCAAGAGCACCCAGTTGCTGGCGGAGCATCCGTCACTCGGCACGGATAGTCCGTCAGGCGCTGAACACTGAAAATGTATAAGCTCAAACCCCATGGAACATACCTTGGAACAATCCATGAAGTCACGGAGCGTCTGTCACCTGTGGCGAAGCGTCCATCAAGTTACCCAGGGCCCAAACAGAGCCTGTTAGCCTCTGGAAGTAACCTCACGGAGTGTCCGTCGCCCACGGTGGAGTGTCCGTCAAGGGCTATTAAACGTGGAGTTGTTTAGAACCTTAACCAAGGAGTCAACACACCTTCACCACTAATTAGATGCTAATTAGTGAAACACGAAAGCACTGTTAGATCTCTATCTCCCTTTTCAAACTCAACTTCTAACAAAACTAGCCAACTAAGCAATTAAACGTTCCCAAACCCATTATTTGGTGAAGGCTACAATTGCTTAGGTGAGTGGTTCTAATTTAATGAAGCAGCATTGAGTTGTGAATCATATTCGAATGAAATGCATAACTCATAATGAAACAAATAATGAGTATCCAAAATATGGTTCATAGTAGTGGGGTGCCTGCCTGTCATGATGTCCTGATGACTAAGACTGATGATGACGGTCTATACACGTTCCTCACATCCTAAATTAACCTAAAAGAGATGGTAGGACACATTGGAGAAGAGCTCGACGATCGAATAGATAAAGGGAGATAGAGATCTAACAGTGCTTTCGTGTTTCACTAATTAGCATCTAATTAGTGGTGAAGGTGTGTTGACTCCTTGGTTAAGGTTCTAAACAACTCCACGTTTAATAGCCCTTGACGGACACTCCACCGTGGGCGACGGACACTCCGTGAGGTTACTTCCAGAGGCTAACAGGCTCTGTTTGGGCCCTGGGTAACTTGATGGACGCTTCGCCACAGGTGACAGACGCTCCGTGACTTCATGGATTGTTCCAAGGTATGTTCCATGGGGTTTGAGCTTATACATTTTCAGTGTTCAGCGCCTGACGGACTATCCGTGCCGAGTGACGGATGCTCCGCAGCAACTGGGTGCTCTTGGGTTCTCTAGAAACTAAATTTACAATTTGGCGGACACTCCGTGACATCTCATGGACACTCATCATTTTACTCAAAGAAGTTCAAGTGTTTTGGCCATGAATTTAGCTAAGTGCAAGGTCCTCCGCCACTGGCGACGGACCCTCCGTCGATGGGTCGACAGAACCTATGTTCTTGGTTTTGAGATTGATTAAAATCTAGTTTGAGATTGGGTTTCTTTATGCATGTGCAAGATATCTCCAAGATTGTTTTGGTGACATGATAAGCTCATGATGGCTAGGTTTTGGGCCTTAGTTATCAAGTGCAACTATGGATTTGTGAAGCACTTAATTCATGAGAAAGTTGGGAGAGATAACTTCAAGATTGGGCAATGAGAACTTAGCTCTGAGATTTTGGGACCTCTAGGCCACCAAGAATAAAGATAAGATCTTGAGCAACCTTGGCTCCAAGCTTAGAGAGGTTGGATTGGTCGTCCTTGATTTTTCCTTGTAAGAAAATCCACAAAAAGGCATGAGAGAGAGATTGAGGAGGTTCATGAGAGATTGAGCAATGGCTTGACCTTGATCTTACCCTTGTGATGATGAGGGGATCACCATACTCCATGTTTCACTCATGCATGAAAGATTGGGAGTTAGGGTTTGAGAGAAAAATCAAGAAAAATGAGAGGAGAGCTCTTGAGCTAACCATGGGAAGAGATTGAGATGGAGATGATGCTTGTTGGTACTTTTAAATGCAAACAGATAAATCCGCAAGTGCATGGATACTGCTGTAACTTTCACCTAGGAGTATTCCAAGGTATCGTATTTATCCACAGGGAAACAATGATTAAAGAAGTTGATAGTTCACCATCATGTATCTACTAACTAGTATACCAACTAGACAAAAGTGGGGGTAAGTAATAAATGATAAGAGTTATGGATAATGACACACACATAGGAGAATTCCATGGTAAAATAAAAGAGCAGTCTAGCTAAATTGAGAGGACAACGGGTGAGTTCAAGGTTCCTAAATACTTCTCTATTACTTTGGTTCTATTCTAGTATAGACTAGAAGGTATAACTAAAGCATGGGTAGATATAGCGATCACACAATAACACTTTGGGACATCAGAACACTAGTCACAAACATGGATGAGAAAGGGGCTAGGAAGCTCTGACTACGGTCCTACAAACACCAACCCGAACGTGGTGGACTATGTCGGCCGTCAGGGCTGTCACCACTTGGGGCTACCACAACTATCCGTGGGGTTGGGTGCAAACTTAGGTAACCCATAGTCTAGACACCACGTCTACACTATTGATTACTACTCTTGTCACATATGATAACTAAAGCACTTGATGCGAGCGGAGATCCCATGCCAATGTATGACAACTATACTACCCATACACATGAAAGGCATAAAAGTAAATAGAGAAGATAACTATATTAAAGCATGAGTCTTGCAAAGGTAAGATTCAAAGATATACCAGACCTTCGAAAACATACTCAAGACGGAGCATAGGTCCCACCTATCAGAGGGGATGGCCCACCTACCATGGGAGGGGGTCGGCTGACCCTAGGTGTAGGTCGGCCGACCTACCCAGGGGGCCCATCTTCCTCCACCACCTCGTGTACATCTCCAAGATCTCCACCCTTGATTTTGAGGCGGTTTTAAGTCGGTTTGATCCAACAGTGGTCGTGAGAATTGATGCGGATCGATGACGTGGCGCTTACTTGCTCCCTACTCCATCTCCCCTATAAAAGGACCCCTAGACCCCCTCCTGGAAGGTATCTCTCATTGAGATCAAGACACACCACAAGATAGAAATCTCCACAATACTCTCAAGACAAGATGTAGAAGTAGAATAGTTGAGTTGAGAGTTAGGGAGAGTTGAGCTATGCTCAGGTTCTGGAGAAATCTTCGAAGGTCTGGTATATCTTTGAATCTTACCTTTGCAAGACTCATGCTTTAATATAGTTATCTTCTCTATTTACTTTTATGCCTTTCATGTGTATGGGTAGTATAGTTGTCATACATTGGCATGGGATCTCCGCTCGCATCAAGTGCTTTAGTTATCATATGTGACAAGAGTAGTAATCAATAGTGTAGACGTGGTGTCTAGACTATGGGTTACCTAAGTTTGCACCCAACCCCACGGATAGTTGTGGTAGCCCCAAGTGGTGACAGCCCTGACGGCCGACATAGTCCACCACGTTCGGGTTGGTGTTTGTAGGACCGTAGTCAGAGCTTCCTAGCCCCTTTCTCATCCATGTTTGTGACTAGTGTTCTGATGTCCCAAAGTGTTATTGTGTGATCGCTATATCTACCCATGCTTTAGTTATACCTTCTAGTCTATACTAGAATAGAACCAAAGTAATAGAGAAGTATTTAGGAACCTTGAACTCACCCGTTGTCCTCTCAATTTAGCTAGACTGCTCTTTTATTTTACCATGGAATTCTCCTATGTGTGTGTCATTATCCATAACTCTTATCATTTATTACTTACCCCCACTTTTGTCTAGTTGGTATACTAGTTAGTAGATACATGATGGTGAACTATCAACTTCTTTAATCATTGTTTCCCTGTGGATAAATACGATACCTTGGAATACTCCTAGGTGAAAGTTACAGCAGTATCCATGCACTTGCGGATTTATCTGTTTGCATTTAAAAGTACCAACAAGCATCATCTCCATCTCAATCTCTTCCCATGGTTAGCTCAAGAGCTCTCCTCTCATTTTTCTTGATTTTTCTCTCAAACCCTAACTCCCAATCTTTCATGCATGAGTGAAACATGGAGTATGGTGATCCCCTCATCATCACAAGGGTAAGATCAAGGTCAAGCCATTGCTCAATCTCTCATGAACCTCCTCAATCTCTCTCTCATGCCTTTTTGTGGATTTTCTTACAAGGAAAAATCAAGGACGACCAATCCAACCTCTCTAAGCTTGGAGCCAAGGTTGCTCAAGATCTTATCTTTATTCTTGGTGGCCTAGAGGTCCCAAAATCTCAGAGCTAAGTTCTCATTGCCCAATCTTGAAGTTATCTCTCCCAACTTTCTCATGAATTAAGTGCTTCACAAATCCATAGTTGCACTTGATAACTAAGGCCCAAAACCTAGCCATCATGAGCTTATCATGTCACCAAAACAATCTTGGAGATATCTTGCACATGCATAAAGAAACCCAATCTCAAACTAGATTTTAATCAATCTCAAAACCAAGAACATAGGTTCTGTCGACCCATCGACGGAGGGTCCGTCGCCAGTGGCGGAGGACCTTGCACTTAGCTAAATTCATGGCCAAAACACTTGAACTTCTTTGAGTAAAATGATGAGTGTCCATGAGATGTCACGGAGTGTCCGCCAAATTGTAAATTTAGTTTCTAGAGAACCCAAGAGCACCCAGTTGCTGGCGGAGCATCCGTCACTCGGCACGGATAGTCCGTCAGGCGCTGAACACTGAAAATGTATAAGCTCAAACCCCATGGAACATACCTTGGAACAATCCATGAAGTCACGGAGCGTCTGTCACCTGTGGCGAAGCGTCCATCAAGTTACCCAGGGCCCAAACAGAGCCTGTTAGCCTCTGGAAGTAACCTCACGGAGTGTCCGTCGCCCACGGTGGAGTGTCCGTCAAGGGCTATTAAACGTGGAGTTGTTTAGAACCTTAACCAAGGAGTCAACACACCTTCACCACTAATTAGATGCTAATTAGTGAAACACGAAAGCACTGTTAGATCTCTATCTCCCTTTATCTATTCGATCGTCGAGCTCTTCTCCAATGTGTCCTACCATCTCTTTTAGGTTAATTTAGGATGTGAGGAACGTGTATAGACCGTCATCATCAGTCTTAGTCATCAGGACATCATGACAGGCAGGCACCCCACTACTATGAACCATATTTTGGATACTCATTATTTGTTTCATTATGAGTTATGCATTTCATTCGAATATGATTCACAACTCAATGCTGCTTCATTAAATTAGAACCACTCACCTAAGCAATTGTAGCCTTCACCAAATAATGGGTTTGGGAACGTTTAATTGCTTAGTTGGCTAGTTTTGTTAGAAGTTGAGTTTGAAAAGGGAGATAGAGATCTAACAGTGCTTTCGTGTTTCACTAATTAGCATCTAATTAGTGGTGAAGGTGTGTTGACTCCTTGGTTAAGGTTCTAAACAACTCCACGTTTAATAGCCCTTGACGGACACTCCACCGTGGGCGACGGACACTCCGTGAGGTTACTTCCAGAGGCTAACAGGCTCTGTTTGGGCCCTGGGTAACTTGATGGACGCTTCGCCACAGGTGACAGACGCTCCGTGACTTCATGGATTGTTCCAAGGTATGTTCCATGGGGTTTGAGCTTATACATTTTTCAGTGTTCAGCGCCTGACGGACTATCCGTGCCGAGTGACGGATGCTCCGCCAGCAACTGGGTGCTCTTGGGTTCTCTAGAAACTAAATTTACAATTTGGCGGACACTCCGTGACATCTCATGGACACTCATCATTTTACTCAAAGAAGTTCAAGTGTTTTGGCCATGAATTTAGCTAAGTGCAAGGTCCTCCGCCACTGGCGACGGACCCTCCGTCGATGGGTCGACAGAACCTATGTTCTTGGTTTTGAGATTGATTAAAATCTAGTTTGAGATTGGGTTTCTTTATGCATGTGCAAGATATCTCCAAGATTGTTTTGGTGACATGATAAGCTCATGATGGCTAGGTTTTGGGCCTTAGTTATCAAGTGCAACTATGGATTTGTGAAGCACTTAATTCATGAGAAAGTTGGGAGAGATAACTTCAAGATTGGGCAATGAGAACTTAGCTCTGAGATTTTGGGACCTCTAGGCCACCAAGAATAAAGATAAGATCTTGAGCAACCTTGGCTCCAAGCTTAGAGAGGTTGGATTGGTCGTCCTTGATTTTTCCTTGTAAGAAAATCCACAAAAAGGCATGAGAGAGAGATTGAGGAGGTTCATGAGAGATTGAGCAATGGCTTGACCTTGATCTTACCCTTGTGATGATGAGGGGATCACCATACTCCATGTTTCACTCATGCATGAAAGATTGGGAGTTAGGGTTTGAGAGAAAAATCAAGAAAAATGAGAGGAGAGCTCTTGAGCTAACCATGGGAAGAGATTGAGATGGAGATGATGCTTGTTGGTACTTTTAAATGCAAACAGATAAATCCGCAAGTGCATGGATACTGCTGTAACTTTCACCTAGGAGTATTCCAAGGTATCGTATTTATCCACAGGGAAACAATGATTAAAGAAGTTGATAGTTCACCATCATGTATCTACTAACTAGTATACCAACTAGACAAAAGTGGGGGTAAGTAATAAATGATAAGAGTTATGGATAATGACACACACATAGGAGAATTCCATGGTAAAATAAAAGAGCAGTCTAGCTAAATTGAGAGGACAACGGGTGAGTTCAAGGTTCCTAAATACTTCTCTATTACTTTGGTTCTATTCTAGTATAGACTAGAAGGTATAACTAAAGCATGGGTAGATATAGCGATCACACAATAACACTTTGGGACATCAGAACACTAGTCACAAACATGGATGAGAAAGGGGCTAGGAAGCTCTGACTACGGTCCTACAAACACCAACCCGAACGTGGTGGACTATGTCGGCCGTCAGGGCTGTCACCACTTGGGGCTACCACAACTATCCGTGGGGTTGGGTGCAAACTTAGGTAACCCATAGTCTAGACACCACGTCTACACTATTGATTACTACTCTTGTCACATATGATAACTAAAGCACTTGATGCGAGCGGAGATCCCATGCCAATGTATGACAACTATACTACCCATACACATGAAAGGCATAAAAGTAAATAGAGAAGATAACTATATTAAAGCATGAGTCTTGCAAAGGTAAGATTCAAAGATATACCAGACCTTCGAAGATTTCTCCAGAACCTGAGCATAGCTCAACTCTCCCTAACTCTCAACTCAACTATTCTACTTCTACATCTTGTCTTGAGAGTATTGTGGAGATTTCTATCTTGTGGTGTGTCTTGATCTCAATGAGAGATACCTTCCAGGAGGGGGTCTAGGGGTCCTTTTATAGGGGAGATGGAGTAGGGAGCAAGTAAGCGCCACGTCATCGATCCGCATCAATTCTCACGACCACTGTTGGATCAAACCGACTTAAAACCGCCTCAAAATCAAGGGTGGAGATCTTGGAGATGTACACGAGGTGGTGGAGGAAGATGGGCCCCCTGGGTAGGTCGGCCGACCTACACCTAGGGTCAGCCGACCCCCTCCCATGGTAGGTGGGCCATCCCCTCTGATAGGTGGGACCTATGCTCCGTCTTGAGTATGTTTTCGAAGGGTTGCACACTTGTTGACGTCTGTTTGTATCTTTGGAGTGTATGACGATGGACCCATTGATCCTTTGAATTGAACTGGAATTCTTGGATGCTTCTAGATGACTTGCTTTTGCATAATCTTCACTATTTTGTCCCTTCAAACATAATTCTCCAAGTACAAACAGACGTCAACAAGTGTGCAACCCTTCGAAAACATACTCAAGACGGAGCATAGGTCCCACCTATCAGAGGGGATGGCCCACCTACCATGGGAGGGGGTCGGCTGACCCTAGGTGTAGGTCGGCCGACCTACCCAGGGGGCCCATCTTCCTCCACCACCTCGTGTACATCTCCAAGATCTCCACCCTTGATTTTGAGGCGGTTTTAAGTCGGTTTGATCCAACAGTGGTCGTGAGAATTGATGCGGATCGATGACGTGGCGCTTACTTGCTCCCTACTCCATCTCCCCTATAAAAGGACCCCTAGACCCCCTCCTGGAAGGTATCTCTCATTGAGATCAAGACACACCACAAGATAGAAATCTCCACAATACTCTCAAGACAAGATGTAGAAGTAGAATAGTTGAGTTGAGAGTTAGGGAGAGTTGAGCTATGCTCAGGTTCTGGAGAAATCTTCGAAGGTCTGGTATATCTTTGAATCTTACCTTTGCAAGACTCATGCTTTAATATAGTTATCTTCTCTATTTACTTTTATGCCTTTCATGTGTATGGGTAGTATAGTTGTCATACATTGGCATGGGATCTCCGCTCGCATCAAGTGCTTTAGTTATCATATGTGACAAGAGTAGTAATCAATAGTGTAGACGTGGTGTCTAGACTATGGGTTACCTAAGTTTGCACCCAACCCCACGGATAGTTGTGGTAGCCCCAAGTGGTGACAGCCCTGACGGCCGACATAGTCCACCACGTTCGGGTTGGTGTTTGTAGGACCGTAGTCAGAGCTTCCTAGCCCCTTTCTCATCCATGTTTGTGACTAGTGTTCTGATGTCCCAAAGTGTTATTGTGTGATCGCTATATCTACCCATGCTTTAGTTATACCTTCTAGTCTATACTAGAATAGAACCAAAGTAATAGAGAAGTATTTAGGAACCTTGAACTCACCCGTTGTCCTCTCAATTTAGCTAGACTGCTCTTTTATTTTACCATGGAATTCTCCTATGTGTGTGTCATTATCCATAACTCTTATCATTTATTACTTACCCCCACTTTTGTCTAGTTGGTATACTAGTTAGTAGATACATGATGGTGAACTATCAACTTCTTTAATCATTGTTTCCCTGTGGATAAATACGATACCTTGGAATACTCCTAGGTGAAAGTTACAGCAGTATCCATGCACTTGCGGATTTATCTGTTTGCATTTAAAAGTACCAACAAGCATCATCGTCAAAGGCAAGAGTCAGTGTGAAAGTAGGCTTTTGTTGACTATTGCTACGCTCACATGGGAACGCTACTTACCACCGAACGAACATAAATGTTTATATTATTGGTGGTAGACCGGTGGTAAACTTTGGGACTCGTTTTTTTTTCACGTTCCCCTCAGAGAAAGAGAGAGCAAGAGAGAGGAAGTATATTTTAAGACGACAAATTTGGACATGGCATCTTTACATTTTGATACCATGGAAAGATTAGAGCTTACCTAACACAAATACATTGAGCCTGTTCGGCAGGGCTGACTAGGCTATTTCAATAATGTTCTATGAGAGAGATCTCAGCTGCTGAAGTGCTGAAAAGCCGCTGAAAGATTGAAGCGAACAGGCTAATTGTCTTTGGAAAAGCTTTTTCTCGTCCATTTGGCAAGACTTGAAAAAAAACTAGTACAACTTTGCATCATTTTGGTTTATCCACACGGTTTGGACCTGTATGGTTTTTTTTTCTAGACCCTCGAGCATGCAAGGGAAATACATATGGCCGGTCAGTGTCTTGGATCTAACTCTCAAAAATACATCTGACTAAAGAATGCGAATTGAACTTGGGCATAGAATTCTTCATAAAATAATTAGGTAGCTTTGTCATAGCACCTTTATGAAATTGGACAAATCATCGTAGTTGGATCTCA
>JAHUYU010001971.1:0-33390 GCA_030439765.1 Tripidium arundinaceum
TGCAAGGCTGATGTAAAGTGGGCTAGCTTGACAACATTTTGCATAAAAGCTTAATATGGATAAGTAATCATTAATGCTTAAGCATCAAGTTAATTATCATTAACCTACATCTATATTAGAACCTGTACTAGAGCACTCACTTTATTAGGAGCAAACAATATTAACCATAGCAGGTATAATTTGAGGCAACCTTTCCATCGTGATCCAATTAACCATCCGTTCAATTTAATGGAATCTACGTTGCCGCTGCTCAAGTCAAGTGCTCACTAACCGGGAGCGACGGCGATTCGAATCGAATTCCTATCCAGCTGGAGGGGTATTTCTAACACTCACCGTGCAGACCCCTGCTAGGGTCGCACAGGCCACCTTTTCATATGATTCAGGAATCGCGGGTCCGAATGATGTCGCGACCCCAAGGGCGACACTCTGCCAGGTGATAGGGACTCTAACCCCCCCTTGGTCTCACGCCAATGTCCCCAAGCACATCCTTTCTCTCCTCCAAGAAGCAACCTACCATTCGATTCCCGGCCTGAACCATATTACTCGGCTTCGCGGTCGGAACGACTTATCCGGCCAACTAAGTGTTAGACTGCGTTCAACATGACTCAAGGACGTACAGCGAATCGGTCCTTAAACGACTCAGACGGGGATAGATCCACACCCAAGACCTCCATGCCTTGTTGCTTCAATATCTTCATCCCGCCCGGTCTCATTTCATTTTATTAACACATGGTTCCATTCCACGATAGCAAATATAGCCAACCGTGCCATATATGAATATCCCTATATCTCGCAGGTGACAGGAAATCACCTGACTTCTACCGCTTCAAGCAGGGCTAAGCATCTACTCGATCCTAGTCTATGTAGGATTCAAGGATTCATATATCTGGACAAGGAATGATATAATGCAGCAAGGTTTTCAACCAACTCCTACCACTTAATGCAACAATACTTATAACATATATAGAATTAATTGCTTTGAAGATAGGAGGCTTATAATGCTCCGGGGCTTGCCTGGGATCCGACTCAAGTTAGAGTATGTCAGAAGAAACTCGCTTGGCGAGCATTCCCTCCATCTAACACTTGTTCGGTCTTTCTAGCTTCGGGATAGATCCACCAATTCCATCTTCGGTTTGGCTCCACATCAGGTCCTTCACATGCTTTAGCTAGCGTACCTAAATGAGGTGCAATAATGCATGTGTATGAATGCATAGAAGTGAAATAAACAAAGTAATCATGCAAGCATACCAAAGTTCACATAAACACCTAGAGCTAATTAACTTAATCCTCATTAAGACATAACATAGAAGAGGACAAGCACATCAATCAAGAACAAGTCTCACAAGATCACAGGGTACCACCCAAGTATCATCAAAGATATGAGTCACACTTCAATACCCAAGCATGACAAAGTTAATCAAAGCACTACAACTAAAATCTGTCACTTTCTGGACATACATATAGTAGCTCAGTAAATCAATCATATCTGGAGTTTTATAAATCCGAATGACTTGCAAGAAGACATTATGGAAAGCTTATGAAATTCTCTACATTTAATTTATAATCATCACAGCATGATTCCAAAGTTTAACATGTCGAATTTACACAAACACAGAAACTGGTCTAACAAGACAGAGAGCAAGCAATTCTGTAACCCAACTTTAAACAGCTATAACTCCTAAACCACATGGCCAAATACCACCAAATTTTAACAGCAGCTAGATACATAAATTATCTATAACTTTTGTATAAATAAGTTTCACAACAAAGCACATTATCATGAATAACTTTGCTAAGTTCCCAGATCTGTCCAGAAACCTCATTTGCAAGAAATAATTATTAACTTATGTTGCAAACATATAATTAGACAAAACCAACTTTACCAACATGTCACACATGACTAATGAATACCAGAAAACATAGTGTCCATTCCTAGATAAATTATTTTAATACATTTCTTAATTTATCTTAGATAATTAGGTGGAATTATGAACACATATCCAAGGTGCACAATAAATTCTACTAAAATTACAGTGGCCTACACATGCTCCCAAAAGTCTACTATCCAAATTTGAAACCATTTGGACATGTATATCAACCTCTATGAAAAAGACAAATTGCTATAGCAATAAATCATGGGAGAGCAAGTTAAACCTAAAACTCAATATTTTCTGTGAACACAAGGCCATATTATGAATCAATATGATAGAGAAACATAATACTAAGGTAATGGAACAACATTTTCTATTTTATCATTTATATATTATTTATAAGCTATTTATCAAGCTATAAACAAGTTAAATCAATACCTTGAGCATACAGTAAGAAATGACCATGAAATTTATACCACAGTACATCCATAGCATGACAATCCTACCATAAAAATTTCACATCAATTGGAGCATCACAACTCAAGATATAAAAATAACAAGGAAAACAGGCATTTATTTTCTATTTAACAAGATCTAGGTAAAACATCCTGAAACCCGGAAACAACCTATAAGTTTTATATTTTTCTTAGACAGTACATATTACTAGAAGACCAACAAAATTGGAATCACTAATTTTGGACTCCTAAAACTCCAGATATTGATGAAAGCAAGTTAATCCATTTCCAAAACCACTTTTCACTAATGAATTTCTATAGCACAAACACATGCATGCATGGCACAACCGATTACCCTAACATGCAGAGCACTTCACAAGGATTCCAACAAAACAAATTGCACAATTTTCGGAGCCACCACATATGAGATATAAATTTTACAAAATAAAGGAAAATCTGTAAATTTGATGTGGTATTGCTCTTTTAGGTGGGGCCCACTCGTCATAGGGACAACCATGATCTTCTTCACAGAGACAACAGAGCGGACGTTCTTCTTCCTTATGCCGAAGCAGAGGAGAAGGGGGGAAATGCCGGCCGGCCGGCAGGGGCAGCCCCGGCGGTGAGTGGCAGCAGCACGGCCACCCTTGGCCATGTGCGCACCCGAGCAGGGCACAGCTCGCCCAGGAGCATCCCCCAGGGGTGTGTCCACGAGCACGCTCAGCCATGGCGGCTGTTGTGGGCGGCGGTGGCGCTACCGTGGTTCCGGCAGCCGGCGACGACATGTGCAACGAGCGGTGGGGGTAGAGCATGCTTGGGCTAGTGCGAACTCAAGGGCGGTGGTGGCTCACGTCTCGGTGACTTGAGGAGGTCCGGCCACGGTGACCGCCGACTCGACGGCCGGCGCTCCGACGGCAGCTAGCTGCGAAAGCCGAGCCAGCCCGGCAAGGACCCCGAGAGGTGCGGCGAGGTGCGAGGAATGCTCTGACGCGGTCAGCTCGGTGGAGAATGGTGGGGTGGAGGAGGAACAGCGGCGACCGTGGAGCTCCCATGGCGGCCATGGCTGCAACAGCCATGCGGTGGCGAAGGTAGACGACGCGGAGAGCATGAGTGAGAGGAGAGCCGAGGGAAGCTCGGCTTCCGCGTCCGGGGGGGCGTAGTGGCGCTGGGACTCACCTTGCAAGCAGCAGCGAGCAGGGCACGCGGCAGCAATGGCGACCGCACTCTCTGCATGACGGCCACGTTCCCAGCACGCGTCGTCCATTGAGTCATTTCACCGAATACGTGGCAGACAGCGGCGTGGGTAAGGTGGAAAGCGATTTTGGGCTTGATCGGGTCCGAACTGGGTCTTGGGCCTAAAAGCAAAGTTGTAGCCCGTACCATGCTCTACATTTCCTATTTAATGGTCATGGTCATTAGGGCAATAGATTAGGAGGTAATTAGCTCCAAAGTTTGCACTGTCAACACTTTAATAGCAATGAGCAAGTATCCAAATTGAGGGTCAACATGAAATGCAAATGGTGCCAACCTCTCGTATGTTATTCCCCATCAAGTAAGCTCCAACTTTTGTATTTGCCTCAACTTGAGTTGCTTAACAAAAATTGGAGAACGCGGAATGTTATCGTCGATGCCTATGGATTCTAGACTTAGCCAATTTCGTGGGACTCCAAAACAGCATGAACTTCCAGACCTTGTAGCTCATGAACTAGGCCGAATTAGCCAAAGTGCCAATTGACAAACTTGTAGCTCAGGAATTTCTCTACAACTTTGCTTTAAGGAGTCAAGCTTGAATTAGCATAGTTTGCGAGATACAGATCAAGGAATAGAATCTGTTTTTGGGAACTAACAGAATTCCAGAACAGTAGTAAACTGCAGTTTTGACAGGCTTAAGAGCTGAATCATGAGATGGGTCAATTGACACAGTTGAAGCTTATAAAATTTACTACAACTTTGATATAATTGACTTGGACTGATTCAAACTCTAAGATGGAGATTCTGAGAGGTCAGCTAGCACACTATACTAACAAAGCATGGAAAACAACACTTTAGGAGCTAAGTTAGCATAAGCTATTAACATGAGAAATGCTCCAAATGCATAGTTAAGCAATCCTAACATGTTTACAAACATTCAAAGCAATAACTTACATTTGCACACATGATCATAGCATTACAAGACAAAGAAACATAATGGCACAAGCATGTTTCACTTACTTAAACTTAGGCAACAAGATGAGATGCTTATGATAAGGCTATACTCATGTGAAGCAAGTGCATTAGGAGGCAAGATAACACCCGGGGTGTTACAAATGTGCTGTCCAATACTGTTCATAATGCTGTGATTCGAACTTTCAAAGAAGGGCAAGCGTCACCTCATTACGTTGGGCCTGCTTATCATCAACCAGAAGCAGCATCTGTTGTTGCTCCATCGGCTCCTCCAGCCGTTGCGGGTATAGAGATTTCTTCTCCTCCAGTATCAGCAGGTTTATCTAACGTACAGTCTACTCCGGTGCGTCCGGATTCAGCATTATCAGGACGAGTTCAGCTTGGTACAGATCTATCAGCATCAGCTTTATCAGGTCCTGTACCACAGAGTAATCAAATTCCTGCTAATTGGTGGGGATATGGTATGCCTCCGGAGCCATCTACTTTCAATCACGGATTATCTCAAGTGTTTGATGCAGCGGGAAAAACTCATATGCCATCGGCTGGTTTGCCGATAGCCCAAGCGCCTCAATATACTACAACTACTGTACAACCGAGTCTAGGGGGTTTTCAGGCGTCTCTGGGTCAAACATCTAGTTCAAGTCCATCGGCAAATTTGTTACCGATGCAGCAGAAGGCTCCTATTGCCAGTCAACCTGGAGTCCAGGTTATGCCTCAAGTTGGATGTAATTATCCAGCAATGCCAACAAGCTACCAGCCATCGGCAAACTTTTTGCCGATGAATACTAATAATTGTTCAGGGCAGTTTCCCACTCAACATACAGTTCAGCCAAATCAGCAAGCCACAGGAGTTCATCAAGGTCACATGCATGCTGGTTTTCAGAATCAAGCATCGGCAGCTCAGCCGATGAACCCTTTTCAGCAGGTTAATGGACCACAGATAGTAGCAAATGTGCCAATTGCTGGAGATCGTGGGCCACAAAGGTATGCAGAAGGGTATCAACAGATACCTCCACCAGAGATTCAACCATATCGTCAGCAAGATGTCGATGCTTTTTGGGCCGATAAGATAGCAGAAATTATGAGGGATCAGTTTGGGATCAAGCCCAAAGTTAATACCTATTCTTATCGGACTCCGTATCCTCCGGCGTATGATTTAATTCCTCTCCCAAATCGTTACAAGGTGCCTGATTTCACTAAATTTTCTGGGCAAGACGATACATCAACCATGGAGCATGTTAATCGTTTTATTATTCAATGTGGAGAGGCAGCTTGTAGAGATGAATTGAGAGTTCGTCTGTTCTCATCATCTCTATCTGGATCAGCATTTACATGGTTTATTTCATTGCCGCCAAATTCTATTATCACCTGGGCTGATCTGGAAAAGCAATTTCATAAGTATTTCTTTGCTGGAGTTCATGAAAAGAAGCTTACCGATTTGGTAAAGATGAAACAGCGCAATGATGAATCGGTAGAAGGCTTTGTGCAAAGGCTACGAGATGTAAAGAACAAATGTTATAGCCTGGTATTGGATGATCAGCAGCTTGCCGATTTAGCTTTTCAGGGATTGTTACCACATCTTAAGGACAGATATGCTTCTCAGGAGTTCGAAAGCCTAAGTCATTTAGTGCAAAGAATTTCTGATCAAGACACTAGGGTTTTTGAACCTAAAAGAAATTAGAACAAGAAAGTTTCATTTGTTGAAGAGGCGGAAGATTCTGATTCAGATAATGAACCAGTTATCGGTTTGGCGGAGTGGGTTAAGAATAAGAAGCCGATATCTTGTCCCTTTGGTCACAAAGAGCCAGAAAAGTTTACTTTTGATGTCACCAAAGCCGATAAGATATTTGATCTTTTGCTTCAGGAGGGCCAGATTAAATTGTCACCTAATCATGTGATCCCATCGGCAGAAGAGTTGAAGCATATGCTGTATTGCAAGTGGCATAATGCAACTTCACATAGTACCAATGAGTGCAAAGTATTTAGACAACAATTGCAGTTAGCTATTGAGTCTGGCAGAATAAAATTTGGCAATTCCAAGATTCAAAAGCCGATGAAAATTGATCAACATCCTTTTCCAGCAAATATGTTGGATGCTGAAGGGAAAATTAAGGTGTTGACATCGGAAGCTGCTGAAAAGAATGCATCAGTAGATCCCCAACATCGGATAACTACCGATGATGCAAAAGGCAAGGGGCTATTGACGGAAAGTGGCGGTTCTGGGAGGCCTCCTCGATCTGGCATCGTGATCACTCATCGAAGACAACAAGAAGGCTGGCGTCAGCGAAGGGACCGGTATCGGCGACAACAAGAGGAAAGGCGTCAAGAAGAGTGGAATCGGCATAAGGATCATTGGAATTGTCCATTTTTTATTCATTGTTGGGAGGAAGGTATTAAGTTACCTACTGTTGAAAATTGTCCAGAGTGCAATGGTTATTATGGAGTTAATCATCCTGTAAGAAGGTTTCAATCTGGTAATCAAGGTTTGCTCATTAATGAGCCGATCAGAGGGAGAGCATCAGTACATGATCGGCTGGGGGGCAGGCTCAGTGTGCATGAAAGGCTTGGTAAACGCGTTGCATATTTTCCAAGAAACCAAGAGGAACTTGAAGAGATGGCAAATGCAAGAGTTCCTGATGAAGAAATATTTTACAGGGATCCTAATATACGTCGTGTGGAGACAACTAGGACTTATCAACCAGTTTGGAAAACTAAGCTTCCTCAATGGTGTCCAGAGGGTTTGACAAAGACACAGAAGAGAAAAATACAGCGAGAGCGTCAAAAAGATTTATATCAAGAAGAAAGTCCCTCCAATGAGAGATCTGGTAACCAGCAATGGCAGATAAGGCACAAGAATAAAGGTCCATCGGCAGATATCAATATGGTGTTTATGTTGCCGATGGAATTTTTGGCTCTGTCTGATAGTGAAGAAGAGGTTGTTTCCTCTGACCAAGTAGCTCAATTAACGCTAGATCCAATGATGGCTGTTTTTGAGAAGCCTGCCGATGATGAGAGACAACACCTCAAGGCTTTGTTTGTAAAAGGCAGAGTTGATGGGCAGCCTGTATCTAAGATACTTATTGATGGAGGAGCTGCAATTAATATTATGCCTTATGTGATGTATCGGAAGCTTGGTAAGGGAGATCAAGACTTAACTAAGACCGATATGATGCTAAAGGAGTTATAGCTGTTTAAAGTTGGGTTACAGAATTGCTTGCTCTCTGTCTTGTTAGACCAGTTTCTGTGTTTGTGTAAATTCGACATGTTAAACTTTGGAATCATGCTGTGATGATTATAAATTAAATGTAGAGAATTTCATAAGCTTTCCATAATGTCTTCTGGACATACATATAGTAGCTCAGTAAATCAATCATATCTGGAGTTTTATAAATCCGAATGACTTGCAAGAAGACATTATGGAAAGCTTATGAAATTCTCTACATTTAATTTATAATCATCACAGCATGATTCCAAAGTTTAACATGTCGAATTTACACAAACACAGAAACTGGTCTAACAAGACAGAGAGCAAGCAATTCTGTAACCCAACTTTAAACAGCTATAACTCCTTTAGCATCATATCGGTCTTAGTTAAGTCTTGATCTCCCTTACCAAGCTTCCGATACATCACATAAGGCATAATATTAATTGCAGCTCCTCCATCAATAAGTATCTTAGATACAGGCTGCCCATCAACTCTGCCTTTTACAAACAAAGCCTTGAGGTGTTGTCTCTCATCATCGGCAGGCTTCTCAAAAACAGCCATCATTGGATCTAGCGTTAATTGAGCTACTTGGTCAGAGGAAACAACCTCTTCTTCACTATCAGACAGAGCCAAAAATTCCATCGGCAACATAAACACCATATTGATATCTGCCGATGGACCTTTATTCTTGTGCCTTATCTGCCATTGCTGGTTACCAGATCTCTCATTGGAGGGACTTTCTTCTTGATATAAATCTTTTTGACGCTCTCGCTGTATTTTTCTCTTCTGTGTCTTTGTCAAACCCTCTGGACACCATTGAGGAAGCTTAGTTTTCCAAACTGGTTGATAAGTCCTAGTTGTCTCCACACGACGTATATTAGGATCCCTGTAAAATATTTCTTCATCAGGAACTCTTGCATTTGCCATCTCTTCAAGTTCCTCTTGGTTTCTTGGAAAAATATGCAACGCGTTTACCAAGCCTTTCATGCACACTGAGCCTGCCCCCCAGCCGATCATGTACTGATGCTCTCCCTCTGATCGGCTCATTAATGAGCAAACCTTGATTACCAGATTGAAACCTTC
The DNA here is from genome assembly GCA_030439765.1 of Tripidium arundinaceum. Lineage (NCBI taxonomy): Eukaryota > Viridiplantae > Streptophyta > Magnoliopsida > Poales > Poaceae > Tripidium > Tripidium arundinaceum. Next base: position 8,775 of record JAHUYU010001971.1, read on the forward strand.
TTACAGGATGATTAACTCCATAATAACCATTGCACTCTGGACAATTTTCAACAGTAGGTAACTTAATACCTTCCTCCCAACAATGAATAAAAAATGGACAATTCCAATGATCCTTATGCCGATTCCACTCTTCTTGACGCCTTTCCTCTTGTTGTCGCCGATACCGGTCCCTTCGCTGACGCCAGCCTTCTTGTTGTCTTCGATGAGTGATCACGATGCCAGATCGAGGAGGCCTCCCAGAACCGCCACTTTCCGTCAATAGCCCCTTGCCTTTTGCATCATCGGTAGTTATCCGATGTTGGGGATCTACTGATGCATTCTTTTCAGCAGCTTCCGATGTCAACACCTTAATTTTCCCTTCAGCATCCAACATATTTGCTGGAAAAGGATGTTGATCAATTTTCATCGGCTTTTGAATCTTGGAATTGCCAAATTTTATTCTGCCAGACTCAATAGCTAACTGCAATTGTTGTCTAAATACTTTGCACTCATTGGTACTATGTGAAGTTGCATTATGCCACTTGCAATACAGCATATGCTTCAACTCTTCTGCCGATGGGATCACATGATTAGGTGACAATTTAATCTGGCCCTCCTGAAGCAAAAGATCAAATATCTTATCGGCTTTGGTGACATCAAAAGTAAACTTTTCTGGCTCTTTGTGACCAAAGGGACAAGATATCGGCTTCTTATTCTTAACCCACTCCGCCAAACCGATAACTGGTTCATTATCTGAATCAGAATCTTCCGCCTCTTCAACAAATGAAACTTTCTTGTTCTAATTTCTTTTAGGTTCAAAAACCCTAGTGTCTTGATCAGAAATTCTTTGCACTAAATGACTTAGGCTTTCGAACTCCTGAGAAGCATATCTGTCCTTAAGATGTGGTAACAATCCCTGAAAAGCTAAATCGGCAAGCTGCTGATCATCCAATACCAGGCTATAACATTTGTTCTTTACATCTCGTAGCCTTTGCACAAAGCCTTCTACCGATTCATCATTGCGCTGTTTCATCTTTACCAAATCGGTAAGCTTCTTTTCATGAACTCCAGCAAAGAAATACTTATGAAATTGCTTTTCCAGATCAGCCCAGGTGATAATAGAATTTGGCGGCAATGAAATAAACCATGTAAATGCTGATCCAGATAGAGATGATGAGAACAGACGAACTCTCAATTCATCTCTACAAGCTGCCTCTCCACATTGAATAATAAAACGATTAACATGCTCCATGGTTGATGTATCGTCTTGCCCAGAAAATTTAGTGAAATCAGGCACCTTGTAACGATTTGGGAGAGGAATTAAATCATACGCCGGAGGATACGGAGTCCGATAAGAATAGGTATTAACTTTGGGCTTGATCCCAAACTGATCCCTCATAATTTCTGCTATCTTATCGGCCCAAAAAGCATCGACATCTTGCTGACGATATGGTTGAATCTCTGGTGGAGGTATCTGTTGATACCCTTCTGCATACCTTTGTGGCCCACGATCTCCAGCAATTGGCACATTTGCTACTATCTGTGGTCCATTAACCTGCTGAAAAGGGTTCATCGGCTGAGCTGCCGATGCTTGATTCTGAAAACCAGCATGCATGTGACCTTGATGAACTCCTGTGGCTTGCTGATTTGGCTGAACTGTATGTTGAGTGGGAAACTGCCCTGAACAATTATTAGTATTCATCGGCAAAAAGTTTGCCGATGGCTGGTAGCTTGTTGGCATTGCTGGATAATTACATCCAACTTGAGGCATAACCTGGACTCCAGGTTGACTGGCAATAGGAGCCTTCTGCTGCATCGGTAACAAATTTGCCGATGGACTTGAACTAGATGTTTGACCCAGAGACGCCTGAAAACCCCCTAGACTCGGTTGTACAGTAGTTGTAGTATATTGAGGCGCTTGGGCTATCGGCAAACCAGCCGATGGCATATGAGTTTTTCCCGCTGCATCAAACACTTGAGATAATCCGTGATTGAAAGTAGATGGCTCCGGAGGCATACCATATCCCCACCAATTAGCAGGAATTTGATTACTCTGTGGTACAGGACCTGATAAAGCTGATGCTGATAGATCTGTACCAAGCTGAACTCGTCCTGATAATGCTGAATCCGGACGCACCGGAGTAGACTGTACGTTAGATAAACCTGCTGATACTGGAGGAGAAGAAATCTCTATACCCGCAACGGCTGGAGGAGCCGATGGAGCAACAACAGATGCTGCTTCTGGTTGATGATAAGCAGGCCCAACGTAATGAGGTGACGCTTGCCCTTCTTTGAAAGTTCGAATCACAGCATTATGAACAGTATTGGACAGCACATTTGTAACACCCCGGGTGTTATCTTGCCTCCTAATGCACTTGCTTCACATGAGTATAGCCTTATCATAAGCATCTCATCTTGTTGCCTAAGTTTAAGTAAGTGAAACATGCTTGTGCCATTATGTTTCTTTGTCTTGTAATGCTATGATCATGTGTGCAAATGTAAGTTATTGCTTTGAATGTTTGTAAACATGTTAGGATTGCTTAACTATGCATTTGGAGCATTTCTCATGTTAATAGCTTATGCTAACTTAGCTCCTAAAGTGTTGTTTTCCATGCTTTGTTAGTATAGTGTGCTAGCTGACCTCTCAGAATCTCCATCTTAGAGTTTGAATCAGTCCAAGTCAATTATATCAAAGTTGTAGTAAATTTTATAAGCTTCAACTGTGTCAATTGACCCATCTCATGATTCAGCTCTTAAGCCTGTCAAAACTGCAGTTTACTACTGTTCTGGAATTCTGTTAGTTCCCAAAAACAGATTCTATTCCTTGATCTGTATCTCGCAAACTATGCTAATTCAAGCTTGACTCCTTAAAGCAAAGTTGTAGAGAAATTCCTGAGCTACAAGTTTGTCAATTGGCACTTTGGCTAATTCGGCCTAGTTCATGAGCTACAAGGTCTGGAAGTTCATGCTGTTTTGGAGTCCCACGAAATTGGCTAAGTCTAGAATCCATAGGCATCGACGATAACATTCCGCGTTCTCCAATTTTTGTTAAGCAACTCAAGTTGAGGCAAATACAAAAGTTGGAGCTTACTTGATGGGGAATAACATACGAGAGGTTGGCACCATTTGCATTTCATGTTGACCCTCAATTTGGATACTTGCTCATTGCTATTAAAGTGTTGACAGTGCAAACTTTGGAGCTAATTACCTCCTAATCTATTGCCCTAATGACCATGACCATTAAATAGGAAATGTAGAGCATGGTACGGGCTACAACTTTGCTTTTAGGCCCAAGACCCAGTTCGGACCCGATCAAGCCCAAAATCGCTTTCCACCTTACCCACGCCGCTGTCTGCCACGTATTCGGTGAAATGACTCAATGGACGACGCGTGCTGGGAACGTGGCCGTCATGCAGAGAGTGCGGTCGCCATTGCTGCCGCGTGCCCTGCTCGCTGCTGCTTGCAAGGTGAGTCCCAGCGCCACTACGCCCCCCCGGACGCGGAAGCCGAGCTTCCCTCGGCTCTCCTCTCACTCATGCTCTCCGCGTCGTCTACCTTCGCCACCGCATGGCTGTTGCAGCCATGGCCGCCATGGGAGCTCCACGGTCGCCGCTGTTCCTCCTCCACCCCACCATTCTCCACCGAGCTGACCGCGTCAGAGCATTCCTCGCACCTCGCCGCACCTCTCGGGGTCCTTGCCGGGCTGGCTCGGCTTTCGCAGCTAGCTGCCGTCGGAGCGCCGGCCGTCGAGTCGGCGGTCACCGTGGCCGGACCTCCTCAAGTCACCGAGACGTGAGCCACCACCGCCCTTGAGTTCGCACTAGCCCAAGCATGCTCTACCCCCACCGCTCGTTGCACATGTCGTCGCCGGCTGTTGTGGGCGGCGGTGGCGCTACCGTGGTTCCGGCAGCCGGCGACGACATGTGCAACGAGCGGTGGGGGTAGAGCATGCTTGGGCTAGTGCGAACTCAAGGGCGGTGGTGGCTCACGTCTCGGTGACTTGAGGAGGTCCGGCCACGGTGACCGCCGACTCGACGGCCGGCGCTCCGACGGCAGCTAGCTGCGAAAGCCGAGCCAGCCCGGCAAGGACCCCGAGAGGTGCGGCGAGGTGCGAGGAATGCTCTGACGCGGTCAGCTCGGTGGAGAATGGTGGGGTGGAGGAGGAACAGCGGCGACCGTGGAGCTCCCATGGCGGCCATGGCTGCAACAGCCATGCGGTGGCGAAGGTAGACGACGCGGAGAGCATGAGTGAGAGGAGAGCCGAGGGAAGCTCGGCTTCCGCGTCCGGGGGGGCGTAGTGGCGCTGGGACTCACCTTGCAAGCAGCAGCGAGCAGGGCACGCGGCAGCAATGGCGACCGCACTCTCTGCATGACGGCCACGTTCCCAGCACGCGTCGTCCATTGAGTCATTTCACCGAATACGTGGCAGACAGCGGCGTGGGTAAGGTGGAAAGCGATTTTGGGCTTGATCGGGTCCGAACTGGGTCTTGGGCCTAAAAGCAAAGTTGTAGCCCGTACCATGCTCTACATTTCCTATTTAATGGTCATGGTCATTAGGGCAATAGATTAGGAGGTAATTAGCTCCAAAGTTTGCACTGTCAACACTTTAATAGCAATGAGCAAGTATCCAAATTGAGGGTCAACATGAAATGCAAATGGTGCCAACCTCTCGTATGTTATTCCCCATCAAGTAAGCTCCAACTTTTGTATTTGCCTCAACTTGAGTTGCTTAACAAAAATTGGAGAACGCGGAATGTTATCGTCGATGCCTATGGATTCTAGACTTAGCCAATTTCGTGGGACTCCAAAACAGCATGAACTTCCAGACCTTGTAGCTCATGAACTAGGCCGAATTAGCCAAAGTGCCAATTGACAAACTTGTAGCTCAGGAATTTCTCTACAACTTTGCTTTAAGGAGTCAAGCTTGAATTAGCATAGTTTGCGAGATACAGATCAAGGAATAGAATCTGTTTTTGGGAACTAACAGAATTCCAGAACAGTAGTAAACTGCAGTTTTGACAGGCTTAAGAGCTGAATCATGAGATGGGTCAATTGACACAGTTGAAGCTTATAAAATTTACTACAACTTTGATATAATTGACTTGGACTGATTCAAACTCTAAGATGGAGATTCTGAGAGGTCAGCTAGCACACTATACTAACAAAGCATGGAAAACAACACTTTAGGAGCTAAGTTAGCATAAGCTATTAACATGAGAAATGCTCCAAATGCATAGTTAAGCAATCCTAACATGTTTACAAACATTCAAAGCAATAACTTACATTTGCACACATGATCATAGCATTACAAGACAAAGAAACATAATGGCACAAGCATGTTTCACTTACTTAAACTTAGGCAACAAGATGAGATGCTTATGATAAGGCTATACTCATGTGAAGCAAGTGCATTAGGAGGCAAGATAACACCCGGGGTGTTACAAATGTGCTGTCCAATACTGTTCATAATGCTGTGATTCGAACTTTCAAAGAAGGGCAAGCGTCACCTCATTACGTTGGGCCTGCTTATCATCAACCAGAAGCAGCATCTGTTGTTGCTCCATCGGCTCCTCCAGCCGTTGCGGGTATAGAGATTTCTTCTCCTCCAGTATCAGCAGGTTTATCTAACGTACAGTCTACTCCGGTGCGTCCGGATTCAGCATTATCAGGACGAGTTCAGCTTGGTACAGATCTATCAGCATCAGCTTTATCAGGTCCTGTACCACAGAGTAATCAAATTCCTGCTAATTGGTGGGGATATGGTATGCCTCCGGAGCCATCTACTTTCAATCACGGATTATCTCAAGTGTTTGATGCAGCGGGAAAAACTCATATGCCATCGGCTGGTTTGCCGATAGCCCAAGCGCCTCAATATACTACAACTACTGTACAACCGAGTCTAGGGGGTTTTCAGGCGTCTCTGGGTCAAACATCTAGTTCAAGTCCATCGGCAAATTTGTTACCGATGCAGCAGAAGGCTCCTATTGCCAGTCAACCTGGAGTCCAGGTTATGCCTCAAGTTGGATGTAATTATCCAGCAATGCCAACAAGCTACCAGCCATCGGCAAACTTTTTGCCGATGAATACTAATAATTGTTCAGGGCAGTTTCCCACTCAACATACAGTTCAGCCAAATCAGCAAGCCACAGGAGTTCATCAAGGTCACATGCATGCTGGTTTTCAGAATCAAGCATCGGCAGCTCAGCCGATGAACCCTTTTCAGCAGGTTAATGGACCACAGATAGTAGCAAATGTGCCAATTGCTGGAGATCGTGGGCCACAAAGGTATGCAGAAGGGTATCAACAGATACCTCCACCAGAGATTCAACCATATCGTCAGCAAGATGTCGATGCTTTTTGGGCCGATAAGATAGCAGAAATTATGAGGGATCAGTTTGGGATCAAGCCCAAAGTTAATACCTATTCTTATCGGACTCCGTATCCTCCGGCGTATGATTTAATTCCTCTCCCAAATCGTTACAAGGTGCCTGATTTCACTAAATTTTCTGGGCAAGACGATACATCAACCATGGAGCATGTTAATCGTTTTATTATTCAATGTGGAGAGGCAGCTTGTAGAGATGAATTGAGAGTTCGTCTGTTCTCATCATCTCTATCTGGATCAGCATTTACATGGTTTATTTCATTGCCGCCAAATTCTATTATCACCTGGGCTGATCTGGAAAAGCAATTTCATAAGTATTTCTTTGCTGGATAATTACATCCAACTTGAGGCATAACCTGGACTCCAGGTTGACTGGCAATAGGAGCCTTCTGCTGCATCGGTAACAAATTTGCCGATGGACTTGAACTAGATGTTTGACCCAGAGACGCCTGAAAACCCCCTAGACTCGGTTGTACAGTAGTTGTAGTATATTGAGGCGCTTGGGCTATCGGCAAACCAGCCGATGGCATATGAGTTTTTCCCGCTGCATCAAACACTTGAGATAATCCGTGATTGAAAGTAGATGTCGATGCTTTTTGGGCCGATAAGATAGCAGAAATTATGAGGGATCAGTTTGGGATCAAGCCCAAAGTTAATACCTATTCTTATCGGACTCCGTATCCTCCGGCGTATGATTTAATTCCTCTCCCAAATCGTTACAAGGTGCCTGATTTCACTAAATTTTCTGGGCAAGACGATACATCAACCATGGAGCATGTTAATCGTTTTATTATTCAATGTGGAGAGGCAGCTTGTAGAGATGAATTGAGAGTTCGTCTGTTCTCATCATCTCTATCAGCATCAGCTTTATCAGGTCCTGTACCACAGAGTAATCAAATTCCTGCTAATTGGTGGGGATATGGTATGCCTCCGGAGCCATCTACTTTCAATCACGGATTATCTCAAGTGTTTGATGCAGCGGGAAAAACTCATATGCCATCGGCTGGTTTGCCGATAGCCCAAGCGCCTCAATATACTACAACTACTGTACAACCGAGTCTAGGGGGTTTTCAGGCGTCTCTGGGTCAAACATCTAGTTCAAGTCCATCGGCAAATTTGTTACCGATGCAGCAGAAGGCTCCTATTGCCAGTCAACCTGGAGTCCAGGTTATGCCTCAAGTTGGATGTAATTATCCAGCAAAGAAATACTTATGAAATTGCTTTTCCAGATCAGCCCAGGTGATAATAGAATTTGGCGGCAATGAAATAAACCATGTAAATGCTGATCCAGATAGAGATGATGAGAACAGACGAACTCTCAATTCATCTCTACAAGCTGCCTCTCCACATTGAATAATAAAACGATTAACATGCTCCATGGTTGATGTATCGTCTTGCCCAGAAAATTTAGTGAAATCAGGCACCTTGTAACGATTTGGGAGAGGAATTAAATCATACGCCGGAGGATACGGAGTCCGATAAGAATAGGTATTAACTTTGGGCTTGATCCCAAACTGATCCCTCATAATTTCTGCTATCTTATCGGCCCAAAAAGCATCGACATCTACTTTCAATCACGGATTATCTCAAGTGTTTGATGCAGCGGGAAAAACTCATATGCCATCGGCTGGTTTGCCGATAGCCCAAGCGCCTCAATATACTACAACTACTGTACAACCGAGTCTAGGGGGTTTTCAGGCGTCTCTGGGTCAAACATCTAGTTCAAGTCCATCGGCAAATTTGTTACCGATGCAGCAGAAGGCTCCTATTGCCAGTCAACCTGGAGTCCAGGTTATGCCTCAAGTTGGATGTAATTATCCAGCAAAGAAATACTTATGAAATTGCTTTTCCAGATCAGCCCAGGTGATAATAGAATTTGGCGGCAATGAAATAAACCATGTAAATGCTGATCCAGATAGAGATGATGAGAACAGACGAACTCTCAATTCATCTCTACAAGCTGCCTCTCCACATTGAATAATAAAACGATTAACATGCTCCATGGTTGATGTATCGTCTTGCCCAGAAAATTTAGTGAAATCAGGCACCTTGTAACGATTTGGGAGAGGAATTAAATCATACGCCGGAGGATACGGAGTCCGATAAGAATAGGTATTAACTTTGGGCTTGATCCCAAACTGATCCCTCATAATTTCTGCTATCTTATCGGCCCAAAAAGCATCGACATCTTGCTGACGATATGGTTGAATCTCTGGTGGAGGTATCTGTTGATACCCTTCTGCATACCTTTGTGGCCCACGATCTCCAGCAATTGGCACATTTGCTACTATCTGTGGTCCATTAACCTGCTGAAAAGGGTTCATCGGCTGAGCTGCCGATGCTTGATTCTGAAAACCAGCATGCATGTGACCTTGATGAACTCCTGTGGCTTGCTGATTTGGCTGAACTGTATGTTGAGTGGGAAACTGCCCTGAACAATTATTAGTATTCATCGGCAAAAAGTTTGCCGATGGCTGGTAGCTTGTTGGCATTGCTGGATAATTACATCCAACTTGAGGCATAACCTGGACTCCAGGTTGACTGGCAATAGGAGCCTTCTGCTGCATCGGTAACAAATTTGCCGATGGACTTGAACTAGATGTTTGACCCAGAGACGCCTGAAAACCCCCTAGACTCGGTTGTACAGTAGTTGTAGTATATTGAGGCGCTTGGGCTATCGGCAAACCAGCCGATGGCATATGAGTTTTTCCCGCTGCATCAAACACTTGAGATAATCCGTGATTGAAAGTAGATGTCGATGCTTTTTGGGCCGATAAGATAGCAGAAATTATGAGGGATCAGTTTGGGATCAAGCCCAAAGTTAATACCTATTCTTATCGGACTCCGTATCCTCCGGCGTATGATTTAATTCCTCTCCCAAATCGTTACAAGGTGCCTGATTTCACTAAATTTTCTGGGCAAGACGATACATCAACCATGGAGCATGTTAATCGTTTTATTATTCAATGTGGAGAGGCAGCTTGTAGAGATGAATTGAGAGTTCGTCTGTTCTCATCATCTCTATCTGGATCAGCATTTACATGGTTTATTTCATTGCCGCCAAATTCTATTATCACCTGGGCTGATCTGGAAAAGCAATTTCATAAGTATTTCTTTGCTGGATAATTACATCCAACTTGAGGCATAACCTGGACTCCAGGTTGACTGGCAATAGGAGCCTTCTGCTGCATCGGTAACAAATTTGCCGATGGACTTGAACTAGATGTTTGACCCAGAGACGCCTGAAAACCCCCTAGACTCGGTTGTACAGTAGTTGTAGTATATTGAGGCGCTTGGGCTATCGGCAAACCAGCCGATGGCATATGAGTTTTTCCCGCTGCATCAAACACTTGAGATAATCCGTGATTGAAAGTAGATGGCTCCGGAGGCATACCATATCCCCACCAATTAGCAGGAATTTGATTACTCTGTGGTACAGGACCTGATAAAGCTGATGCTGATAGAGATGATGAGAACAGACGAACTCTCAATTCATCTCTACAAGCTGCCTCTCCACATTGAATAATAAAACGATTAACATGCTCCATGGTTGATGTATCGTCTTGCCCAGAAAATTTAGTGAAATCAGGCACCTTGTAACGATTTGGGAGAGGAATTAAATCATACGCCGGAGGATACGGAGTCCGATAAGAATAGGTATTAACTTTGGGCTTGATCCCAAACTGATCCCTCATAATTTCTGCTATCTTATCGGCCCAAAAAGCATCGACATCTACTTTCAATCACGGATTATCTCAAGTGTTTGATGCAGCGGGAAAAACTCATATGCCATCGGCTGGTTTGCCGATAGCCCAAGCGCCTCAATATACTACAACTACTGTACAACCGAGTCTAGGGGGTTTTCAGGCGTCTCTGGGTCAAACATCTAGTTCAAGTCCATCGGCAAATTTGTTACCGATGCAGCAGAAGGCTCCTATTGCCAGTCAACCTGGAGTCCAGGTTATGCCTCAAGTTGGATGTAATTATCCAGCAAAGAAATACTTATGAAATTGCTTTTCCAGATCAGCCCAGGTGATAATAGAATTTGGCGGCAATGAAATAAACCATGTAAATGCTGATCCAGATAGAGATGATGAGAACAGACGAACTCTCAATTCATCTCTACAAGCTGCCTCTCCACATTGAATAATAAAACGATTAACATGCTCCATGGTTGATGTATCGTCTTGCCCAGAAAATTTAGTGAAATCAGGCACCTTGTAACGATTTGGGAGAGGAATTAAATCATACGCCGGAGGATACGGAGTCCGATAAGAATAGGTATTAACTTTGGGCTTGATCCCAAACTGATCCCTCATAATTTCTGCTATCTTATCGGCCCAAAAAGCATCGACATCTTGCTGACGATATGGTTGAATCTCTGGTGGAGGTATCTGTTGATACCCTTCTGCATACCTTTGTGGCCCACGATCTCCAGCAATTGGCACATTTGCTACTATCTGTGGTCCATTAACCTGCTGAAAAGGGTTCATCGGCTGAGCTGCCGATGCTTGATTCTGAAAACCAGCATGCATGTGACCTTGATGAACTCCTGTGGCTTGCTGATTTGGCTGAACTGTATGTTGAGTGGGAAACTGCCCTGAACAATTATTAGTATTCATCGGCAAAAAGTTTGCCGATGGCTGGTAGCTTGTTGGCATTGCTGGATAATTACATCCAACTTGAGGCATAACCTGGACTCCAGGTTGACTGGCAATAGGAGCCTTCTGCTGCATCGGTAACAAATTTGCCGATGGACTTGAACTAGATGTTTGACCCAGAGACGCCTGAAAACCCCCTAGACTCGGTTGTACAGTAGTTGTAGTATATTGAGGCGCTTGGGCTATCGGCAAACCAGCCGATGGCATATGAGTTTTTCCCGCTGCATCAAACACTTGAGATAATCCGTGATTGAAAGTAGATGGCTCCGGAGGCATACCATATCCCCACCAATTAGCAGGAATTTGATTACTCTGTGGTACAGGACCTGATAAAGCTGATGCTGATAGATCTGTACCAAGCTGAACTCGTCCTGATAATGCTGAATCCGGACGCACCGGAGTAGACTGTACGTTAGATAAACCTGCTGATACTGGAGGAGAAGAAATCTCTATACCCGCAACGGCTGGAGGAGCCGATGGAGCAACAACAGATGCTGCTTCTGGTTGATGATAAGCAGGCCCAACGTAATGAGGTGACGCTTGCCCTTCTTTGAAAGTTCGAATCACAGCATTATGAACAGTATTGGACAGCACATTTGTAACACCCCGGGTGTTATCTTGCCTCCTAATGCACTTGCTTCACATGAGTATAGCCTTATCATAAGCATCTCATCTTGTTGCCTAAGTTTAAGTAAGTGAAACATGCTTGTGCCATTATGTTTCTTTGTCTTGTAATGCTATGATCATGTGTGCAAATGTAAGTTATTGCTTTGAATGTTTGTAAACATGTTAGGATTGCTTAACTATGCATTTGGAGCATTTCTCATGTTAATAGCTTATGCTAACTTAGCTCCTAAAGTGTTGTTTTCCATGCTTTGTTAGTATAGTGTGCTAGCTGACCTCTCAGAATCTCCATCTTAGAGTTTGAATCAGTCCAAGTCAATTATATCAAAGTTGTAGTAAATTTTATAAGCTTCAACTGTGTCAATTGACCCATCTCATGATTCAGCTCTTAAGCCTGTCAAAACTGCAGTTTACTACTGTTCTGGAATTCTGTTAGTTCCCAAAAACAGATTCTATTCCTTGATCTGTATCTCGCAAACTATGCTAATTCAAGCTTGACTCCTTAAAGCAAAGTTGTAGAGAAATTCCTGAGCTACAAGTTTGTCAATTGGCACTTTGGCTAATTCGGCCTAGTTCATGAGCTACAAGGTCTGGAAGTTCATGCTGTTTTGGAGTCCCACGAAATTGGCTAAGTCTAGAATCCATAGGCATCGACGATAACATTCCGCGTTCTCCAATTTTTGTTAAGCAACTCAAGTTGAGGCAAATACAAAAGTTGGAGCTTACTTGATGGGGAATAACATACGAGAGGTTGGCACCATTTGCATTTCATGTTGACCCTCAATTTGGATACTTGCTCATTGCTATTAAAGTGTTGACAGTGCAAACTTTGGAGCTAATTACCTCCTAATCTATTGCCCTAATGACCATGACCATTAAATAGGAAATGTAGAGCATGGTACGGGCTACAACTTTGCTTTTAGGCCCAAGACCCAGTTCGGACCCGATCAAGCCCAAAATCGCTTTCCACCTTACCCACGCCGCTGTCTGCCACGTATTCGGTGAAATGACTCAATGGACGACGCGTGCTGGGAACGTGGCCGTCATGCAGAGAGTGCGGTCGCCATTGCTGCCGCGTGCCCTGCTCGCTGCTGCTTGCAAGGTGAGTCCCAGCGCCACTACGCCCCCCCGGACGCGGAAGCCGAGCTTCCCTCGGCTCTCCTCTCACTCATGCTCTCCGCGTCGTCTACCTTCGCCACCGCATGGCTGTTGCAGCCATGGCCGCCATGGGAGCTCCACGGTCGCCGCTGTTCCTCCTCCACCCCACCATTCTCCACCGAGCTGACCGCGTCAGAGCATTCCTCGCACCTCGCCGCACCTCTCGGGGTCCTTGCCGGGCTGGCTCGGCTTTCGCAGCTAGCTGCCGTCGGAGCGCCGGCCGTCGAGTCGGCGGTCACCGTGGCCGGACCTCCTCAAGTCACCGAGACGTGAGCCACCACCGCCCTTGAGTTCGCACTAGCCCAAGCATGCTCTACCCCCACCGCTCGTTGCACATGTCGTCGCCGGCTGCCGGAACCACGGTAGCGCCACCGCCGCCCACAACAGCCGCCATGGCTGAGCGTGCTCGTGGACACACCCCTGGGGGATGCTCCTGGGCGAGCTGTGCCCTGCTCGGGTGCGCACATGGCCAAGGGTGGCCGTGCTGCTGCCACTCACCGCCGGGGCTGCCCCTGCCGGCCGGCCGGCATTTCCCCCCTTCTCCTCTGCTTCGGCATAAGGAAGAAGAACGTCCGCTCTGTTGTCTCTGTGAAGAAGATCATGGTTGTCCCTATGACGAGTGGGCCCCACCTAAAAGAGCAATACCACATCAAATTTACAGATTTTCCTTTATTTTGTAAAATTTATATCTCATATGTGGTGGCTCCGAAAATTGTGCAATTTGTTTTGTTGGAATCCTTGTGAAGTGCTCTGCATGTTAGGGTAATCGGTTGTGCCATGCATGCATGTGTTTGTGCTATAGAAATTCATTAGTGAAAAGTGGTTTTGGAAATGGATTAACTTGCTTTCATCAATATCTGGAGTTTTAGGAGTCCAAAATTAGTGATTCCAATTTTGTTGGTCTTCTAGTAATATGTACTGTCTAAGAAAAATATAAAACTTATAGGTTGTTTCCGGGTTTCAGGATGTTTTACCTAGATCTTGTTAAATAGAAAATAAATGCCTGTTTTCCTTGTTATTTTTATATCTTGAGTTGTGATGCTCCAAATGCATAGTTAAGCAATCCTAACATGTTTACAAACATTCAAAGCAATAACTTACATTTGCACTAAATGACTTAGGCTTTCGAACTCCTGAGAAGCATATCTGTCCTTAAGATGTGGTAACAATCCCTGAAAAGCTAAATCGGCAAGCTGCTGATCATCCAATACCAGGCTATAACATTTGTTCTTTACATCTCGTAGCCTTTGCACAAAGCCTTCTACCGATTCATCATTGCGCTGTTTCATCTTTACCAAATCGGTAAGCTTCTTTTCATGAACTCCAGCAAAGAAATACTTATGAAATTGCTTTTCCAGATCAGCCCAGGTGATAATAGAATTTGGCGGCAATGAAATAAACCATGTAAATGCTGATCCAGATAGAGATGATGAGAACAGACGAACTCTCAATTCATCTCTACAAGCTGCCTCTCCACATTGAATAATAAAACGATTAACATGCTCCATGGTTGATGTATCGTCTTGCCCAGAAAATTTAGTGAAATCAGGCACCTTGTAACGATTTGGGAGAGGAATTAAATCATACGCCGGAGGATACGGAGTCCGATAAGAATAGGTATTAACTTTGGGCTTGATCCCAAACTGATCCCTCATAATTTCTGCTATCTTATCGGCCCAAAAAGCATCGACATCTTGCTGACGATATGGTTGAATCTCTGGTGGAGGTATCTGTTGATACCCTTCTGCATACCTTTGTGGCCCACGATCTCCAGCAATTGGCACATTTGCTACTATCTGTGGTCCATTAACCTGCTGAAAAGGGTTCATCGGCTGAGCTGCCGATGCTTGATTCTGAAAACCAGCATGCATGTGACCTTGATGAACTCCTGTGGCTTGCTGATTTGGCTGAACTGTATGTTGAGTGGGAAACTGCCCTGAACAATTATTAGTATTCATCGGCAAAAAGTTTGCCGATGGCTGGTAGCTTGTTGGCATTGCTGGATAATTACATCCAACTTGAGGCATAACCTGGACTCCAGGTTGACTGGCAATAGGAGCCTTCTGCTGCATCGGTAACAAATTTGCCGATGGACTTGAACTAGATGTTTGACCCAGAGACGCCTGAAAACCCCCTAGACTCGGTTGTACAGTAGTTGTAGTATATTGAGGCGCTTGGGCTATCGGCAAACCAGCCGATGGCATATGAGTTTTTCCCGCTGCATCAAACACTTGAGATAATCCGTGATTGAAAGTAGATGGCTCCGGAGGCATACCATATCCCCACCAATTAGCAGGAATTTGATTACTCTGTGGTACAGGACCTGATAAAGCTGATGCTGATAGATCTGTACCAAGCTGAACTCGTCCTGATAATGCTGAATCCGGACGCACCGGAGTAGACTGTACGTTAGATAAACCTGCTGATACTGGAGGAGAAGAAATCTCTATACCCGCAACGGCTGGAGGAGCCGATGGAGCAACAACAGATGCTGCTTCTGGTTGATGATAAGCAGGCCCAACGTAATGAGGTGACGCTTGCCCTTCTTTGAAAGTTCGAATCACAGCATTATGAACAGTATTGGACAGCACATTTGTAACACCCCGGGTGTTATCTTGCCTCCTAATGCACTTGCTTCACATGAGTATAGCCTTATCATAAGCATCTCATCTTGTTGCCTAAGTTTAAGTAAGTGAAACATGCTTGTGCCATTATGTTTCTTTGTCTTGTAATGCTATGATCATGTGTGCAAATGTAAGTTATTGCTTTGAATGTTTGTAAACATGTTAGGATTGCTTAACTATGCATTTGGAGCATTTCTCATGTTAATAGCTTATGCTAACTTAGCTCCTAAAGTGTTGTTTTCCATGCTTTGTTAGTATAGTGTGCTAGCTGACCTCTCAGAATCTCCATCTTAGAGTTTGAATCAGTCCAAGTCAATTATATCAAAGTTGTAGTAAATTTTATAAGCTTCAACTGTGTCAATTGACCCATCTCATGATTCAGCTCTTAAGCCTGTCAAAACTGCAGTTTACTACTGTTCTGGAATTCTGTTAGTTCCCAAAAACAGATTCTATTCCTTGATCTGTATCTCGCAAACTATGCTAATTCAAGCTTGACTCCTTAAAGCAAAGTTGTAGAGAAATTCCTGAGCTACAAGTTTGTCAATTGGCACTTTGGCTAATTCGGCCTAGTTCATGAGCTACAAGGTCTGGAAGTTCATGCTGTTTTGGAGTCCCACGAAATTGGCTAAGTCTAGAATCCATAGGCATCGACGATAACATTCCGCGTTCTCCAATTTTTGTTAAGCAACTCAAGTTGAGGCAAATACAAAAGTTGGAGCTTACTTGATGGGGAATAACATACGAGAGGTTGGCACCATTTGCATTTCATGTTGACCCTCAATTTGGATACTTGCTCATTGCTATTAAAGTGTTGACAGTGCAAACTTTGGAGCTAATTACCTCCTAATCTATTGCCCTAATGACCATGACCATTAAATAGGAAATGTAGAGCATGGTACGGGCTACAACTTTGCTTTTAGGCCCAAGACCCAGTTCGGACCCGATCAAGCCCAAAATCGCTTTCCACCTTACCCACGCCGCTGTCTGCCACGTATTCGGTGAAATGACTCAATGGACGACGCGTGCTGGGAACGTGGCCGTCATGCAGAGAGTGCGGTCGCCATTGCTGCCGCGTGCCCTGCTCGCTGCTGCTTGCAAGGTGAGTCCCAGCGCCACTACGCCCCCCCCGGACGCGGAAGCCGAGCTTCCCTCGGCTCTCCTCTCACTCATGCTCTCCGCGTCGTCTACCTTCGCCACCGCATGGCTGTTGCAGCCATGGCCGCCATGGGAGCTCCACGGTCGCCGCTGTTCCTCCTCCACCCCACCATTCTCCACCGAGCTGACCGCGTCAGAGCATTCCTCGCACCTCGCCGCACCTCTCGGGGTCCTTGCCGGGCTGGCTCGGCTTTCGCAGCTAGCTGCCGTCGGAGCGCCGGCCGTCGAGTCGGCGGTCACCGTGGCCGGACCTCCTCAAGTCACCGAGACGTGAGCCACCACCGCCCTTGAGTTCGCACTAGCCCAAGCATGCTCTACCCCCACCGCTCGTTGCACATGTCGTCGCCGGCTGCCGGAACCACGGTAGCGCCACCGCCGCCCACAACAGCCGCCATGGCTGAGCGTGCTCGTGGACACACCCCTGGGGGAGGAACAGCGGCGACCGTGGAGCTCCCATGGCGGCCATGGCTGCAACAGCCATGCGGTGGCGAAGGTAGACGACGCGGAGAGCATGAGTGAGAGGAGAGCCGAGGGAAGCTCGGCTTCCGCGTCCGGGGGGGCGTAGTGGCGCTGGGACTCACCTTGCAAGCAGCAGCGAGCAGGGCACGCGGCAGCAATGGCGACCGCACTCTCTGCATGACGGCCACGTTCCCAGCACGCGTCGTCCATTGAGTCATTTCACCGAATACGTGGCAGACAGCGGCGTGGGTAAGGTGGAAAGCGATTTTGGGGCTTGATCGGGTCCGAACTGGGTCTTGGGCCTAAAAGCAAAGTTGTAGCCCGTACCATGCTCTACATTTCCTATTTAATGGTCATGGTCATTAGGGCAATAGATTAGGAGGTAATTAGCTCCAAAGTTTGCACTGTCAACACTTTAATAGCAATGAGCAAGTATCCAAATTGAGGGTCAACATGAAATGCAAATGGTGCCAACCTCTCGTATGTTATTCCCCATCAAGTAAGCTCCAACTTTTGTATTTGCCTCAACTTGAGTTGCTTAACAAAAATTGGAGAACGCGGAATGTTATCGTCGATGCCTATGGATTCTAGACTTAGCCAATTTCGTGGGACTCCAAAACAGCATGAACTTCCAGACCTTGTAGCTCATGAACTAGGCCGAATTAGCCAAAGTGCCAATTGACAAACTTGTAGCTCAGGAATTTCTCTACAACTTTGCTTTAAGGAGTCAAGCTTGAATTAGCATAGTTTGCGAGATACAGATCAAGGAATAGAATCTGTTTTTGGGAACTAACAGAATTCCAGAACAGTAGTAAACTGCAGTTTTGACAGGCTTAAGAGCTGAATCATGAGATGGGTCAATTGACACAGTTGAAGCTTATAAAATTTACTACAACTTTGATATAATTGACTTGGACTGATTCAAACTCTAAGATGGAGATTCTGAGAGGTCAGCTAGCACACTATACTAACAAAGCATGGAAAACAACACTTTAGGAGCTAAGTTAGCATAAGCTATTAACATGAGAAATGCTCCAAATGCATAGTTAAGCAATCCTAACATGTTTACAAACATTCAAAGCAATAACTTACATTTGCACACATGATCATAGCATTACAAGACAAAGAAACATAATGGCACAAGCATGTTTCACTTACTTAAACTTAGGCAACAAGATGAGATGCTTATGATAAGGCTATACTCATGTGAAGCAAGTGCATTAGGAGGCAAGATAACACCCGGGGTGTTACAAATGTGCTGTCCAATACTGTTCATAATGCTGTGATTCGAACTTTCAAAGAAGGGCAAGCGTCACCTCATTACGTTGGGCCTGCTTATCATCAACCAGAAGCAGCATCTGTTGTTGCTCCATCGGCTCCTCCAGCCGTTGCGGGTATAGAGATTTCTTCTCCTCCAGTATCAGCAGGTTTATCTAACGTACAGTCTACTCCGGTGCGTCCGGATTCAGCATTATCAGGACGAGTTCAGCTTGGTACAGATCTATCAGCATCAGCTTTATCAGGTCCTGTACCACAGAGTAATCAAATTCCTGCTAATTGGTGGGGATATGGTATGCCTCCGGAGCCATCTACTTTCAATCACGGATTATCTCAAGTGTTTGATGCAGCGGGAAAAACTCATATGCCATCGGCTGGTTTGCCGATAGCCCAAGCGCCTCAATATACTACAACTACTGTACAACCGAGTCTAGGGGGTTTTCAGGCGTCTCTGGGTCAAACATCTAGTTCAAGTCCATCGGCAAATTTGTTACCGATGCAGCAGAAGGCTCCTATTGCCAGTCAACCTGGAGTCCAGGTTATGCCTCAAGTTGGATGTAATTATCCAGCAATGCCAACAAGCTACCAGCCATCGGCAAACTTTTTGCCGATGAATACTAATAATTGTTCAGGGCAGTTTCCCACTCAACATACAGTTCAGCCAAATCAGCAAGCCACAGGAGTTCATCAAGGTCACATGCATGCTGGTTTTCAGAATCAAGCATCGGCAGCTCAGCCGATGAACCCTTTTCAGCAGGTTAATGGACCACAGATAGTAGCAAATGTGCCAATTGCTGGAGATCGTGGGCCACAAAGGTATGCAGAAGGGTATCAACAGATACCTCCACCAGAGATTCAACCATATCGTCAGCAAGATGTCGATGCTTTTTGGGCCGATAAGATAGCAGAAATTATGAGGGATCAGTTTGGGATCAAGCCCAAAGTTAATACCTATTCTTATCGGACTCCGTATCCTCCGGCGTATGATTTAATTCCTCTCCCAAATCGTTACAAGGTGCCTGATTTCACTAAATTTTCTGGGCAAGACGATACATCAACCATGGAGCATGTTAATCGTTTTATTATTCAATGTGGAGAGGCAGCTTGTAGAGATGAATTGAGAGTTCGTCTGTTCTCATCATCTCTATCTGGATCAGCATTTACATGGTTTATTTCATTGCCGCCAAATTCTATTATCACCTGGGCTGATCTGGAAAAGCAATTTCATAAGTATTTCTTTGCTGGAGTTCATGAAAAGAAGCTTACCGATTTGGTAAAGATGAAACAGCGCAATGATGAATCGGTAGAAGGCTTTGTGCAAAGGCTACGAGATGTAAAGAACAAATGTTATAGCCTGGTATTGGATGATCAGCAGCTTGCCGATTTAGCTTTTCAGGGATTGTTACCACATCTTAAGGACAGATATGCTTCTCAGGAGTTCGAAAGCCTAAGTCATTTAGTGCAAATGTAAGTTATTGCTTTGAATGTTTGTAAACATGTTAGGATTGCTTAACTATGCATTTGGAGCATCACAACTCAAGATATAAAAATAACAAGGAAAACAGGCATTTATTTTCTATTTAACAAGATCTAGGTAAAACATCCTGAAACCCGGAAACAACCTATAAGTTTTATATTTTTCTTAGACAGTACATATTACTAGAAGACCAACAAAATTGGAATCACTAATTTTGGACTCCTAAAACTCCAGATATTGATGAAAGCAAGTTAATCCATTTCCAAAACCACTTTTCACTAATGAATTTCTATAGCACAAACACATGCATGCATGGCACAACCGATTACCCTAACATGCAGAGCACTTCACAAGGATTCCAACAAAACAAATTGCACAATTTTCGGAGCCACCACATATGAGATATAAATTTTACAAAATAAAGGAAAATCTGTAAATTTGATGTGGTATTGCTCTTTTAGGTGGGGCCCACTCGTCATAGGGACAACCATGATCTTCTTCACAGAGACAACAGAGCGGACGTTCTTCTTCCTTATGCCGAAGCAGAGGAGAAGGGGGGAAATGCCGGCCGGCCGGCAGGGGCAGCCCCGGCGGTGAGTGGCAGCAGCACGGCCACCCTTGGCCATGTGCGCACCCGAGCAGGGCACAGCTCGCCCAGGAGCATCCCCCAGGGGTGTGTCCACGAGCACGCTCAGCCATGGCGGCTGTTGTGGGCGGCGGTGGCGCTACCGTGGTTCCGGCAGCCGGCGACGACATGTGCAACGAGCGGTGGGGGTAGAGCATGCTTGGGCTAGTGCGAACTCAAGGGCGGTGGTGGCTCACGTCTCGGTGACTTGAGGAGGTCCGGCCACGGTGACCGCCGACTCGACGGCCGGCGCTCCGACGGCAGCTAGCTGCGAAAGCCGAGCCAGCCCGGCAAGGACCCCGAGAGGTGCGGCGAGGTGCGAGGAATGCTCTGACGCGGTCAGCTCGGTGGAGAATGGTGGGGTGGAGGAGGAACAGCGGCGACCGTGGAGCTCCCATGGCGGCCATGGCTGCAACAGCCATGCGGTGGCGAAGGTAGACGACGCGGAGAGCATGAGTGAGAGGAGAGCCGAGGGAAGCTCGGCTTCCGCGTCCGGGGGGGCGTAGTGGCGCTGGGACTCACCTTGCAAGCAGCAGCGAGCAGGGCACGCGGCAGCAATGGCGACCGCACTCTCTGCATGACGGCCACGTTCCCAGCACGCGTCGTCCATTGAGTCATTTCACCGAATACGTGGCAGACAGCGGCGTGGGTAAGGTGGAAAGCGATTTTGGGCTTGATCGGGTCCGAACTGGGTCTTGGGCCTAAAAGCAAAGTTGTAGCCCGTACCATGCTCTACATTTCCTATTTAATGGTCATGGTCATTAGGGCAATAGATTAGGAGGTAATTAGCTCCAAAGTTTGCACTGTCAACACTTTAATAGCAATGAGCAAGTATCCAAATTGAGGGTCAACATGAAATGCAAATGGTGCCAACCTCTCGTATGTTATTCCCCATCAAGTAAGCTCCAACTTTTGTATTTGCCTCAACTTGAGTTGCTTAACAAAAATTGGAGAACGCGGAATGTTATCGTCGATGCCTATGGATTCTAGACTTAGCCAATTTCGTGGGACTCCAAAACAGCATGAACTTCCAGACCTTGTAGCTCATGAACTAGGCCGAATTAGCCAAAGTGCCAATTGACAAACTTGTAGCTCAGGAATTTCTCTACAACTTTGCTTTAAGGAGTCAAGCTTGAATTAGCATAGTTTGCGAGATACAGATCAAGGAATAGAATCTGTTTTTGGGAACTAACAGAATTCCAGAACAGTAGTAAACTGCAGTTTTGACAGGCTTAAGAGCTGAATCATGAGATGGGTCAATTGACACAGTTGAAGCTTATAAAATTTACTACAACTTTGATATAATTGACTTGGACTGATTCAAACTCTAAGATGGAGATTCTGAGAGGTCAGCTAGCACACTATACTAACAAAGCATGGAAAACAACACTTTAGGAGCTAAGTTAGCATAAGCTATTAACATGAGAAATGCTCCAAATGCATAGTTAAGCAATCCTAACATGTTTACAAACATTCAAAGCAATAACTTACATTTGCACACATGATCATAGCATTACAAGACAAAGAAACATAATGGCACAAGCATGTTTCACTTACTTAAACTTAGGCAACAAGATGAGATGCTTATGATAAGGCTATACTCATGTGAAGCAAGTGCATTAGGAGGCAAGATAACACCCGGGGTGTTACAAATGTGCTGTCCAATACTGTTCATAATGCTGTGATTCGAACTTTCAAAGAAGGGCAAGCGTCACCTCATTACGTTGGGCCTGCTTATCATCAACCAGAAGCAGCATCTGTTGTTGCTCCATCGGCTCCTCCAGCCGTTGCGGGTATAGAGATTTCTTCTCCTCCAGTATCAGCAGGTTTATCTAACGTACAGTCTACTCCGGTGCGTCCGGATTCAGCATTATCAGGACGAGTTCAGCTTGGTACAGATCTATCAGCATCAGCTTTATCAGGTCCTGTACCACAGAGTAATCAAATTCCTGCTAATTGGTGGGGATATGGTATGCCTCCGGAGCCATCTACTTTCAATCACGGATTATCTCAAGTGTTTGATGCAGCGGGAAAAACTCATATGCCATCGGCTGGTTTGCCGATAGCCCAAGCGCCTCAATATACTACAACTACTGTACAACCGAGTCTAGGGGGTTTTCAGGCGTCTCTGGGTCAAACATCTAGTTCAAGTCCATCGGCAAATTTGTTACCGATGCAGCAGAAGGCTCCTATTGCCAGTCAACCTGGAGTCCAGGTTATGCCTCAAGTTGGATGTAATTATCCAGCAATGCCAACAAGCTACCAGCCATCGGCAAACTTTTTGCCGATGAATACTAATAATTGTTCAGGGCAGTTTCCCACTCAACATACAGTTCAGCCAAATCAGCAAGCCACAGGAGTTCATCAAGGTCACATGCATGCTGGTTTTCAGAATCAAGCATCGGCAGCTCAGCCGATGAACCCTTTTCAGCAGGTTAATGGACCACAGATAGTAGCAAATGTGCCAATTGCTGGAGATCGTGGGCCACAAAGGTATGCAGAAGGGTATCAACAGATACCTCCACCAGAGATTCAACCATATCGTCAGCAAGATGTCGATGCTTTTTGGGCCGATAAGATAGCAGAAATTATGAGGGATCAGTTTGGGATCAAGCCCAAAGTTAATACCTATTCTTATCGGACTCCGTATCCTCCGGCGTATGATTTAATTCCTCTCCCAAATCGTTACAAGGTGCCTGATTTCACTAAATTTTCTGGGCAAGACGATACATCAACCATGGAGCATGTTAATCGTTTTATTATTCAATGTGGAGAGGCAGCTTGTAACGATTTGGGAGAGGAATTAAATCATACGCCGGAGGATACGGAGTCCGATAAGAATAGGTATTAACTTTGGGCTTGATCCCAAACTGATCCCTCATAATTTCTGCTATCTTATCGGCCCAAAAAGCATCGACATCTTGCTGACGATATGGTTGAATCTCTGGTGGAGGTATCTGTTGATACCCTTCTGCATACCTTTGTGGCCCACGATCTCCAGCAATTGGCACATTTGCTACTATCTGTGGTCCATTAACCTGCTGAAAAGGGTTCATCGGCTGAGCTGCCGATGCTTGATTCTGAAAACCAGCATGCATGTGACCTTGATGAACTCCTGTGGCTTGCTGATTTGGCTGAACTGTATGTTGAGTGGGAAACTGCCCTGAACAATTATTAGTATTCATCGGCAAAAAGTTTGCCGATGGCTGGTAGCTTGTTGGCATTGCTGGATAATTACATCCAACTTGAGGCATAACCTGGACTCCAGGTTGACTGGCAATAGGAGCCTTCTGCTGCATCGGTAACAAATTTGCCGATGGACTTGAACTAGATGTTTGACCCAGAGACGCCTGAAAACCCCCTAGACTCGGTTGTACAGTAGTTGTAGTATATTGAGGCGCTTGGGCTATCGGCAAACCAGCCGATGGCATATGAGTTTTTCCCGCTGCATCAAACACTTGAGATAATCCGTGATTGAAAGTAGATGGCTCCGGAGGCATACCATATCCCCACCAATTAGCAGGAATTTGATTACTCTGTGGTACAGGACCTGATAAAGCTGATGCTGATAGATCTGTACCAAGCTGAACTCGTCCTGATAATGCTGAATCCGGACGCACCGGAGTAGACTGTACGTTAGATAAACCTGCTGATACTGGAGGAGAAGAAATCTCTATACCCGCAACGGCTGGAGGAGCCGATGGAGCAACAACAGATGCTGCTTCTGGTTGATGATAAGCAGGCCCAACGTAATGAGGTGACGCTTGCCCTTCTTTGAAAGTTCGAATCACAGCATTATGAACAGTATTGGACAGCACATTTGTAACACCCCGGGTGTTATCTTGCCTCCTAATGCACTTGCTTCACATGAGTATAGCCTTATCATAAGCATCTCATCTTGTTGCCTAAGTTTAAGTAAGTGAAACATGCTTGTGCCATTATGTTTCTTTGTCTTGTAATGCTATGATCATGTGTGCAAATGTAAGTTATTGCTTTGAATGTTTGTAAACATGTTAGGATTGCTTAACTATGCATTTGGAGCATTTCTCATGTTAATAGCTTATGCTAACTTAGCTCCTAAAGTGTTGTTTTCCATGCTTTGTTAGTATAGTGTGCTAGCTGACCTCTCAGAATCTCCATCTTAGAGTTTGAATCAGTCCAAGTCAATTATATCAAAGTTGTAGTAAATTT
>JAHUYU010000206.1:0-26554 GCA_030439765.1 Tripidium arundinaceum
ATCCCATGGCTTAGCCTCGGGTTCAACTACCACTGAATCAACTGCCACGAAACCTCATTAACAGAGCTCGCTGCATAGATACCAGATAGACTAGATAGAAATATTTATATGCAACTTATTTCAACTAATGGATAAGTAAGGTCCTTATGGAAGAAAGCAATAGAGGTAAGAAAGGAATAGAACATGGCTTGCTACCTTAGGTGAGCGAGAATCCTATGAAAAGGTAAGATGACTTGACGACTACGGGGGCACCACAGGAATGAAGGGTTGAAAGGATCAAGATATGAGCCAAGATGCTCTGAGAAAGATGGCATATGCATAACAACGAGCACTTGACGAGCAAGGAAAGTTGTCTCACCCTCGGAGTGTTCTCAGGCCGAGAATTCAACCACGGCAGAGAAGGTGAAGGTCAGGGTGGCTTAATCAACGCCATGATCAAAAGGAAACCGGCCGTGAAGAGAGAAGAAACCACGGTTAAAGGAGCCAATAGTGATTTTGCCATGGACGAAAAACACGCTCGTGTGAGAGCTTGAGGCGCAATGGTGAGGGCGCGAACGCCGAGAAGGGCGAGGGCGCAATAGTGAGATGGGCAACTAGAGCTAGGATGCGGCGACGCGGGTGAAGTTCTGCAGCCGGCGCAGCAATTAGGGTTAGGGAGGTAGCGGCGGCGTACGGGCGATCGAGTGTGTTAACTGAGAAGAATGGATGGTGATCAGGCCTGCTTGACAGAGAAAGGAAATGAGGAGTGGGCCCCGTGAGTCAGACGAGATTGAAAACAAATGCGCTTGATTTAGTTGCGACGGACGCTCAGTCATGCAGCGATGGACGCTGTGAGTTGACACCAGACGCGGTACAGAGGTTGTAAAACCGTCTCTAGATGACAGACGCGTCCATCGAGTGGTCGATGGACTCTCGCCTGCATCTGTTCGCTGTCGGAACTCCTCCTTTGTGTCGATGGATGCGGTGACAAAAAAGCGACAGACGCCGAGGATCCGCGTCTGTTGACCGTTATGCAGCAGGCCAGTTTCTTGCATGCACCAGACACGTCCAATGGTTCAGTCTCAGCATCTAGTGCTGCGTCCGTTGCAGCAAACCCGGTTGTCCTTCGATCTTCCTTCACGACGCTTTCTCCCAACCAAGTTCCAAACAAAATAAGACCCATAAAGCACCAATTAGAACTTGATATGAGAGACCTCTCTCAAACCCTTGAGTTTTCAAAATATTTTGCCAGACTATTTTTCTTGCGGCCTTCACTTGCCTTCCATCACGTTCCTACGGGAAGTTCTTGAAGAGTTCCAACTTCAGATCCATCATTTGACGCCCAATGGGTTCCTTACTCTAAGTTTTGCTGGGCTTGCGAATCTTATGGTGCAGAGCCAAATGTGGACACATTCTGCGCATATTATGAATTACAGCGACAACCGAGGAAGATGAAAGTGGATGAAGTGGAGCTTTATGCTCAATACGGAAGCTGCGCTTTCACGGCGAAGAGGCAGCAAGGGGGTTCTCGCTTGGAGATTTCTTACTATCAGAAGAATAAATGGGACAAGGACTGGATGAGGTATTGGTTTTATGTCTGGACATATAGCATGACCCGTACATTTGATGATGGGACGAAGGTTGTTCGCTACCCCATGGCCTCCATTGTGTCGAAGATGAAACCTTTGTCGAAGGTTGCCCCGAGCAAGGAAATGACGCCTGAGAGGGAGGCCTGTGATAGGGCGTTTGCTTTGGCATGCCACTATTTCGGAGGTCGAGATCTTGTAGAGGAGATTGGGGTGTCCAATTACTGGCCACTAGGCAAGAGGAATCTAGAATTCTGTATTGAGATGGTGAACATCCCTGTATACAGCCTAGCTGGTGGGGTTCCTTTCCCGTGGTTTGATCGTGAACTGCCAGCAAATGAGGACAAGAAGGCCTTCACCGCAGAGGTGGAAGAGGGTGCACAACTTATTATTGGGAAGATCTCTGATAGGGAGTATCTTGCCCGGAAGGTTGACAGAGGTTCAATGCCCTGGCTCAACAGGGTTTTAGAAGAGCTTGGGATTCAACATGAGGAACATGTGGTTCCCCAGGAGGTCTTGACCACTATTGAGGAGAAGAGGAAGAAGGCAGCCGCTAAGAATGCTACAACACTGGCGGAGTCCAAGAAGAGGAAGGGGGTGGGGCCTCCAACGTTGTTGCCAAAAAATAGAAGGTTTCTACGTCTGGTCCTGCTTCTGCTGCCTCTTTTGTTTCTGGCTCCAGCCGAGCCTCCGCTGACGCAGTGGAGATCTCTGCTGAGAATAGTGACGGTGGTCCGACCGAGGCCATGGCGGTGGCAGAGGGAGTTGGCGCACCGAAGGATGCTGGCGGCCACAGGGTGGAAGGCGTGGATCCTCCTGAGCCTTCTACTGTTAATCCAATGCCTGCCGTGTTGGGCGGCGATTCGTCCAGCTCGAAGGACGTTGGGGTGTGGTTCATGGAGGTGCCTCTCCTGCGAGGGCCGGGGATGGTAGCCGCCACCGCCCTGCGTGCTCTTCAATTTTGGAGGTGTCAGAAGACGAGGCCGAGCTGCAGCCTCCATCTGCATTTTGGAGCGTCACGTTCCAACCGCATGCGTAGAGTCCTCCAGGCAGACCGGAGGCTGAAGGTGGCGCATACGATCTTCATTTGAGTAAGCTGCCTTCGCTTTTTAGAAACTTTGTCTTTGTAGCTTTTGCACGTAATCTATTTTCTTACAAATTTTACCTTTCAAAAGAGGTGATAGGTGCTCTTGCGAGCTAGGAGGAGCTTGCTGGTGGTGCGAGCATTGGTCAGGTTGGGTTGGAGTTACCTCCGTGACCTCCAGTTGTTGGTGCGGGCATTGGTCGGGTTGGTGCCTTTGCTTTTCGACTCGTAGTGTGTTATTATTATTATTATTCATTTATTTTTTTTCTTATTCATTTGTATATATGCTTTTTAGCTGCCTCCGACATGACTATTACTAGTTGGGCTGATGCTCCACACAATGTTTATACTGAGATCGGAGGTTATTATCCTTTCTCGTTTTTGTTGAGTTCAGTTGTTATGCTCATCTCTTATACTATCCTTGTTGCTAGATTGCTTTCGCCATAACTTGTGGAGCATGGATTACTTTAAGCTTTTTCGTGTAAACTTGGAGCATCAGAGTCTTGTAAGTTTGAGTTTTTGGCATTGTTTTTCTTTCTTTTGCTTTTGTATCTGACCTTCGTTTTTGTAGGGCCACCACATGGCCGCAGCTCTTGAGGAACGCAGCACCCGTGAGGTGCTTGATCGGAATGAGACCATTGAGGCCCTAAAGGAGGTTGAGGTGTTGGTGGCCGAGAAGACCCGTCTTATTGCGGAGGTAGGTGGATTATCCTCCGCTCGTGCGGAGGTAGAAAACCTTCAGAAGGAGACGAATTTGCTGAAGAAGCAAGTGGAAGATGCTAAGGGTGCCAAGGCTATTGCTACTGAGCGTGCCTTGAAGGCTAATGAAATCGTGGATAACCTTCGGAAGGAACTTGATGCTGAGAAGGAATCGAGTCTGGCTCTGCAACAGCATGTTGCCCTACTGACGGAGCACCTAGAGGCCATGAAGGGACTGGGCCTGGCCAGAGTGAAGATGTATGTGGCTGCGCTGGGGCAATTTGGTGGCAGCATGTCCGACATGCTGGAAGAGCCTACTGCTTTCAACCTTCTTTCTTGGTTGAAGGCGCATGTGGAGAAGCTCCCCGCTTTTGTTGGAGGTGCAGCCGACTTTGGAGCCCTGGCCGGTGGCACCAATTATGCGAAGATGCTAGCGCGAGGTGGTTGTACCCACACAGAGATCATCAAGAAGGAAAAGCTTAGTGGTCCGTCTGACCTTGGGGCAACTTCACCTACCTTACGGAGGTCGATCAGAAACTTTATAAGTTCCTTTTGGGTTGATTTCGGCAGGGCAGAGGCCCGGAAGATGGCAGAGGACCAGCGAGCAGAGGTTTGTGCTTTATCATGCATGTGGTTTAATTTTGTTTTCTGGCTTTGCCTTGTTTTATTACTTGTTTTTGCTTGTTTGATTTTGCTGTTCCCTTCACAGGCGTCGCAGAGGGAGACTGCTAAAGGCATTGCTAGCGCACATCCATCGCGAGCTGTTGCTGCTCCTGCTCCAAAGGCTCCTCTATCTTGCACGAAGGCAACAACGGGAAAGGAGGCCGAGCTCGATTGCGCGAGCCTGTCACTCCAGTCGGTGGAGGGCTGTTGGATCTTGGACCTCCGACGCCGGAGGTTGCTCTTCGATCACCGGTTCCTCTTCGAGTTGGTCTTCTTCATTTGAAGCATAGGTACTGCGGGTATTGCGCTTTGGTCTCCCTTTGGCTCTTGAGCTAGATGGTGCTCTCGTTGGGGCTGCTCTTTTTCTTAGCATTGTGGGTTTTTGCCGGCCAACACGCGGTGGGCGCCAATGTTGGAATGTTGTCTTCCAGCGTGTGAGTCAGATCCACCTCCACCTGGCCTGTGCTCCGAGCAGAGGCCAAAGACTATTAAACACTAGGAAGGCTAGGGTCTCATAAATGCATTCGTCAACCCCTCTCCCAAACATTTACATCTCCCCTTTTATAGGGCGTTGTTCACTTCTAAGTATGTTTACATCAATGCCCCGTGACGGTGGCAGTATATTTTAGGAATATTCTATCTCTGACGTGTACTTAGCGAGGACACTTCTGGAAAACTTTTTACGAACCGCCTCAGCAAATCGGGCCGAAAACGCAGGCCCGGGAACGACCCATGTTCTTGCGCCGCCTGTGCCTCCAGTCCTCCATTCCCTGCATGCGAAGAACATCACCGATGTTGGTCAGTCTCAGTTGCCTCCATCGCCGATGGCCTTCATTGTGTCCATGCGGGCCACCACTGCGGATGGTGCGCCCTTGGCCTTCACCTGCAGGGCCGGAGGTCTTGCTTCACTATCCTGCTGAGCTTTGTAAGAAAATAGATTACGTGCAAAGCTACAAAGACAAAGTTTCTAAAAAGCGAAGGCAGCTTACTCAAATGAAGATCGTATGCGCCACCTTCAGCCTCCGGTCTGCCTGGAGGACTCTACGCATGCGGTTGGAACGTGACGCTCCAAAATGCAGATGGAGGCTGCAGCTCGGCCTCGTCTTCTGACACCTCCAAAATTGAAGAGCACGCAGGGCGGTGGCGGCTACCATCCCCGGCCCTCGCAGGAGAGGCACCTCCATGAACCACACCCCAACGTCCTTCGAGCTGGACGAATCGCCGCCCAACACGGCAGGCATTGGATTAACAGTAGAAGGCTCAGGAGGATCCACGCCTTCCACCCTGTGGCCGCCAGCATCCTTCGGTGCGCCAACTCCCTCTGCCACCGCCATGGCCTCGGTCGGACCACCGTCACTATTCTCAGCAGAGATCTCCACTGCGTCAGCGGAGGCTCGGCTGGAGCCAGAAACAAAAGAGGCAGCAGAAGCAGGACCAGACGTAGAAACCTTCTATTTTTTGGCAACAACGTTGGAGGCCCCACCCCCTTCCTCTTCTTGGACTCCGCCAGTGTTGTAGCATTCTTAGCGGCTGCCTTCTTCCTCTTCTCCTCAATAGTGGTCAAGACCTCCTGGGGAACCACATGTTCCTCATGTTGAATCCCAAGCTCTTCTAAAACCCTGTTGAGCCAGGGCATTGAACCTCTGTCAACCTTCCGGGCAAGATACTCCCTATCAGAGATCTTCCCAATAATAAGTTGTGCACCCTCTTCCACCTCTGCGGTGAAGGCCTTCTTGTCCTCATTTGCTGGCAGTTCACGATCAAACCACGGGAAAGGAACCCCACCAGCTAGGCTGTATACAGGGATGTTCACCATCTCAATACAGAATTCTAGATTCCTCTTGCCTAGTGGCCAGTAATTGGACACCCCAATCTCCTCTCAAGTGGAAACCACTCCTCAAGTGAAACTCTGTGGAGACTCTGTATCTGACGAGCTGTGGCCTTCCACAGGTCGTAGTGGATCACCTCTGGCCGACGGGACCTAGGAGCTGGGTGACCCTCTCATCTAGGTCTCTCTAGAGCAGCTGCTGGGTCACCTGGGAACGCGTGGTGCGTCCAGAGCAGCGTCTAGGTGGAGGAGATTGCTCCTGCTCCTCTGGTTGGTCATCTGCCTCCTTTGTGGCCTCAGTGCCAAGGACATGGTCCGTGAGAGGAACACGTGTGCGAGAATCTCCAATCAGAATCCCACTGCCCCTGCCACCTCTCTCTACATGGTCTGCTGCTTGTGCAACTGCTAGTGCTTCCTCTGCCTCGTGCGCTTCTCTAGTGCGCTTCTTCTTGGCAGGCACCTTCCTCTTGCCTCGAGCCACCTCTGTGGTGCAGGGAGGACTGTCACCCCTGTCACCTCCGTCACCTCTGGTAGGGCTATTGGAGGAATCCCAATGTTCTTGCACCGAGCCATGGTGCCAAGAACAGAGAATCACTGCCGCTGAAAAGAAAAACTGACTCAAACTCCCCTTGACCCTCTATCACTGACAAAGAATTTCAGCTAGAGAACCACTATCACTGTCAAATCTGTCAGAGATGGTGAGCTACCGCCTTGTGAGGCTTGGCCTCAATCCATACCCATGGGCTTAGCCTCGGGTTCAACTACCACTGAATCAACTGCCACGAAACCTCATTAACAGAGCTCGCTGCATAGATACCAGATAGACTAGATAGAAATATTTATATGCAACTTATTTCAACTAATGGATAAGTAAGGTCCTTATGGAAGAAAGCAATAGAGGTAAGAAAGGAATAGAACATGGCTTGCTACCTTAGGTGAGCGAGAATCCTATGAAAAGGTAAGATGACTTGACGACTACGGGGGGCCACCACAGGAATGAAGGGTTGAAAGGATCAAGATATGAGCCAAGATGCTCTGAGAAAGATGGCATATGCATAACAACGAGCACTTGACGAGCAAGGAAAGTTGTCTCACCCTCGGAGTGTTCTCAGGCCGAGAATTCAACCACGGCAGAGAAGGTGAAGGTCAGGGTGGCTTAATCAACGCCATGATCAAAAGGAAACCGGCCGTGAAGAGAGAAGAAACCACGGTTAAAGGAGCCAATAGTGATTTTGCCATGGACGAAAAACACGCTCGTGTGAGAGCTTGAGGCGCAATGGTGAGGGCGCGAACGCCGAGAAGGGCGAGGGCGCAATAGTGAGATGGGCAACTAGAGCTAGGATGCGGCGACGCGGGTGAAGTTCTGCAGCCGGCGCAGCAATTAGGGTTAGGGAGGTAGCGGCGGCGTACGGGCGATCGAGTGTGTTAACTGAGAAGAATGGATGGTGATCAGGCCTGCTTGACAGAGAAAGGAAATGAGGAGTGGGCCCCGTGAGTCAGACGAGATTGAAAACAAATGCGCTTGATTTAGTTGCGACGGACGCTCAGTCATGCAGCGATGGACGCTGTGAGTTGACACCAGACGCGGTACAGAGGTTGTAAAACCGTCTCTAGATGACAGACGCGTCCATCGAGTGGTCGATGGACTCTCGCCTGCATCTGTTCGCTGTCGGAACTCCTCCTTTGTGTCGATGGATGCGGTGACAAAAAAGCGACAGACGCCGAGGATCCGCGTCTGTTGACCGTTATGCAGCAGGCCAGTTTCTTGCATGCACCAGACACGTCCAATGGTTCAGTCTCAGCATCTAGTGCTGCGTCCGTTGCAGCAAACCCGGTTGTCCTTCGATCTTCCTTCACGACGCTTTCTCCCAACCAAGTTCCAAACAAAATAAGACCCATAAAGCACCAATTAGAACTTGATATGAGAGACCTCTCTCAAACCCTTGAGTTTTCAAAATATTTTGCCAGACTATTTTTCTTGCGGCCTTCACTTGCCTTCCATCACGTTCCTACGGGAAGTTCTTGAAGAGTTCCAACTTCAGATCCATCATTTGACGCCCAATGGGTTCCTTACTCTAAGTTTTGCTGGGCTTGCGAATCTTATGGTGCAGAGCCAAATGTGGACACATTCTGCGCATATTATGAATTACAGCGACAACCGAGGAAGATGAAAGTGGATGAAGTGGAGCTTTATGCTCAATACGGAAGCTGCGCTTTCACGGCGAAGAGGCAGCAAGGGGGTTCTCGCTTGGAGATTTCTTACTATCAGAAGAATAAATGGGACAAGGACTGGATGAGGTATTGGTTTTATGTCTGGACATATAGCATGACCCGTACATTTGATGATGGGACGAAGGTTGTTCGCTACCCCATGGCCTCCATTGTGTCGAAGATGAAACCTTTGTCGAAGGTTGCCCCGAGCAAGGAAATGACGCCTGAGAGGGAGGCCTGTGATAGGGCGTTTGCTTTGGCATGCCACTATTTCGGAGGTCGAGATCTTGTAGAGGAGATTGGGGTGTCCAATTACTGGCCACTAGGCAAGAGGAATCTAGAATTCTGTATTGAGATGGTGAACATCCCTGTATACAGCCTAGCTGGTGGGGTTCCTTTCCCGTGGTTTGATCGTGAACTGCCAGCAAATGAGGACAAGAAGGCCTTCACCGCAGAGGTGGAAGAGGGTGCACAACTTATTATTGGGAAGATCTCTGATAGGGAGTATCTTGCCCGGAAGGTTGACAGAGGTTCAATGCCCTGGCTCAACAGGGTTTTAGAAGAGCTTGGGATTCAACATGAGGAACATGTGGTTCCCCAGGAGGTCTTGACCACTATTGAGGAGAAGAGGAAGAAGGCAGCCGCTAAGAATGCTACAACACTGGCGGAGTCCAAGAAGAGGAAGGGGGTGGGGCCTCCAACGTTGTTGCCAAAAAATAGAAGGTTTCTACGTCTGGTCCTGCTTCTGCTGCCTCTTTTGTTTCTGGCTCCAGCCGAGCCTCCGCTGACGCAGTGGAGATCTCTGCTGAGAATAGTGACGGTGGTCCGACCGAGGCCATGGCGGTGGCAGAGGGAGTTGGCGCACCGAAGGATGCTGGCGGCCACAGGGTGGAAGGCGTGGATCCTCCTGAGCCTTCTACTGTTAATCCAATGCCTGCCGTGTTGGGCGGCGATTCGTCCAGCTCGAAGGACGTTGGGGTGTGGTTCATGGAGGTGCCTCTCCTGCGAGGGCCGGGGATGGTAGCCGCCACCGCCCTGCGTGCTCTTCAATTTTGGAGGTGTCAGAAGACGAGGCCGAGCTGCAGCCTCCATCTGCATTTTGGAGCGTCACGTTCCAACCGCATGCGTAGAGTCCTCCAGGCAGACCGGAGGCTGAAGGTGGCGCATACGATCTTCATTTGAGTAAGCTGCCTTCGCTTTTTAGAAACTTTGTCTTTGTAGCTTTTGCACGTAATCTATTTTCTTACAAATTTTACCTTTCAAAAGAGGTGATAGGTGCTCTTGCGAGCTAGGAGGAGCTTGCTGGTGGTGCGAGCATTGGTCAGGTTGGGTTGGAGTTACCTCCGTGACCTCCAGTTGTTGGTGCGGGCATTGGTCGGGTTGGTGCCTTTGCTTTTCGACTCGTAGTGTGTTATTATTATTATTATTCATTTATTTTTTTTCTTATTCATTTGTATATATGCTTTTTAGCTGCCTCCGACATGACTATTACTAGTTGGGCTGATGCTCCACACAATGTTTATACTGAGATCGGAGGTTATTATCCTTTCTCGTTTTTGTTGAGTTCAGTTGTTATGCTCATCTCTTATACTATCCTTGTTGCTAGATTGCTTTCGCCATAACTTGTGGAGCATGGATTACTTTAAGCTTTTTCGTGTAAACTTGGAGCATCAGAGTCTTGTAAGTTTGAGTTTTTGGCATTGTTTTTCTTTCTTTTGCTTTTGTATCTGACCTTCGTTTTTGTAGGGCCACCACATGGCCGCAGCTCTTGAGGAACGCAGCACCCGTGAGGTGCTTGATCGGAATGAGACCATTGAGGCCCTAAAGGAGGTTGAGGTGTTGGTGGCCGAGAAGACCCGTCTTATTGCGGAGGTAGGTGGATTATCCTCCGCTCGTGCGGAGGTAGAAAACCTTCAGAAGGAGACGAATTTGCTGAAGAAGCAAGTGGAAGATGCTAAGGGTGCCAAGGCTATTGCTACTGAGCGTGCCTTGAAGGCTAATGAAATCGTGGATAACCTTCGGAAGGAACTTGATGCTGAGAAGGAATCGAGTCTGGCTCTGCAACAGCATGTTGCCCTACTGACGGAGCACCTAGAGGCCATGAAGGGACTGGGCCTGGCCAGAGTGAAGATGTATGTGGCTGCGCTGGGGCAATTTGGTGGCAGCATGTCCGACATGCTGGAAGAGCCTACTGCTTTCAACCTTCTTTCTTGGTTGAAGGCGCATGTGGAGAAGCTCCCCGCTTTTGTTGGAGGTGCAGCCGACTTTGGAGCCCTGGCCGGTGGCACCAATTATGCGAAGATGCTAGCGCGAGGTGGTTGTACCCACACAGAGATCATCAAGAAGGAAAAGCTTAGTGGTCCGTCTGACCTTGGGGCAACTTCACCTACCTTACGGAGGTCGATCAGAAACTTTATAAGTTCCTTTTGGGTTGATTTCGGCAGGGCAGAGGCCCGGAAGATGGCAGAGGACCAGCGAGCAGAGGTTTGTGCTTTATCATGCATGTGGTTTAATTTTGTTTTCTGGCTTTGCCTTGTTTTATTACTTGTTTTTGCTTGTTTGATTTTGCTGTTCCCTTCACAGGCGTCGCAGAGGGAGACTGCTAAAGGCATTGCTAGCGCACATCCATCGCGAGCTGTTGCTGCTCCTGCTCCAAAGGCTCCTCTATCTTGCACGAAGGCAACAACGGGAAAGGAGGCCGAGCTCGATTGCGCGAGCCTGTCACTCCAGTCGGTGGAGGGCTGTTGGATCTTGGACCTCCGACGCCGGAGGTTGCTCTTCGATCACCGGTTCCTCTTCGAGTTGGTCTTCTTCATTTGAAGCATAGGTACTGCGGGTATTGCGCTTTGGTCTCCCTTTGGCTCTTGAGCTAGATGGTGCTCTCGTTGGGGCTGCTCTTTTTCTTAGCATTGTGGGTTTTTGCCGGCCAACACGCGGTGGGCGCCAATGTTGGAATGTTGTCTTCCAGCGTGTGAGTCAGATCCACCTCCACCTGGCCTGTGCTCCGAGCAGAGGCCAAAGACTATTAAACACTAGGAAGGCTAGGGTCTCATAAATGCATTCGTCAACCCCTCTCCCAAACATTTACATCTCCCCTTTTATAGGGCGTTGTTCACTTCTAAGTATGTTTACATCAATGCCCCGTGACGGTGGCAGTATATTTTAGGAATATTCTATCTCTGACGTGTACTTAGCGAGGACACTTCTGGAAAACTTTTTACGAACCGCCTCAGCAAATCGGGCCGAAAACGCAGGCCCGGGAACGACCCATGTTCTTGCGCCGCCTGTGCCTCCAGTCCTCCATTCCCTGCATGCGAAGAACATCACCGATGTTGGTCAGTCTCAGTTGCCTCCATCGCCGATGGCCTTCATTGTGTCCATGCGGGCCACCACTGCGGATGGTGCGCCCTTGGCCTTCACCTGCAGGGCCGGAGGTCTTGCTTCACTATCCTGCTGAGCTTTGTAAGAGGTCATAAGCACGCTTGCTAACTTCGTGTCGCTTAGACCTCTGCTTCTCGGGACGATGCTGCCCCGATAACCTAGGCCTTTGTCAACGTCGCCGGAGGCTCCGCCATCCCTGCAAGGCGTAACAGGAGATTAGAGTGCTTGCCCGGCCTGTTTATGCTTAAGCCTCCGCCACTTGGGATGGTCATGCCCCAACATGGACGCACGCGTCTCCTAGCCTGTGAAGGGAACAGCAAAATCAAACAAGCAAAAACAAGTAATAAAACAAGGCAAAGTCAGAAAACAAAATTAAACCACATGCATGATAAAGCACAAACCTCTGCTCGCTGGTCCTCTGCCATCTTCCGGGCCTCTGCCCTGCCGAAATCAACCCAAAAGGAACTTATAAAGTTTCTGATCGACCTCCGTAAGGTAGGTGAAGTTGCCCCAAGGTCAGACGGACCACTAAGCTTTTCCTTCTTGATGATCTCTGTGTGGGTACAACCACCTCGCGCTAGCATCTTCGCATAATTGGTGCCACCGGCCAGGGCTCCAAAGTCGGCTGCACCTCCAACAAAAGCGGGGAGCTTCTCCACATGCGCCTTCAACCAAGAAAGAAGGTTGAAAGCAGTAGGCTCTTCCAGCATGTCGGACATGCTGCCACCAAATTGCCCCAGCGCAGCCACATACATCTTCACTCTGGCCAGGCCCAGTCCCTTCATGGCCTCTAGGTGCTCCGTCAGTAGGGCAACATGCTGTTGCAGAGCCAGACTCGATTCCTTCTCAGCATCAAGTTCCTTCCGAAGGTTATCCACGATTTCATTAGCCTTCAAGGCACGCTCAGTAGCAATAGCCTTGGCACCCTTAGCATCTTCCAC
The DNA here is from genome assembly GCA_030439765.1 of Tripidium arundinaceum. Taxonomy (NCBI): domain Eukaryota; kingdom Viridiplantae; phylum Streptophyta; class Magnoliopsida; order Poales; family Poaceae; genus Tripidium; species Tripidium arundinaceum. The sequence goes on from JAHUYU010000206.1 coordinate 12,373, forward strand.
TTGCTTCTTCAGCAAATTCGTCTCCTTCTGAAGGTTTTCTACCTCCGCACGAGCGGAGGATAATCCACCTACCTCCGCAATAAGACGGGTCTTCTCGGCCACCAACACCTCAACCTCCTTTAGGGCCTCAATGGTCTCATTCCGATCAAGCACCTCACGGGTGCTGCGTTCCTCAAGAGCTGCGGCCATGTGGTGGCCCTACAAAAACGAAGGTCAGATACAAAAGCAAAAGAAAGAAAAACAATGCCAAAAACTCAAACTTACAAGACTCTGATGCTCCAAGTTTACACGAAAAAGCTTAAAGTAATCCATGCTCCACAAGTTATGGCGAAAGCAATCTAGCAACAAGGATAGTATAAGAGATGAGCATAACAACTGAACTCAACAAAAACGAGAAAGGATAATAACCTCCGATCTCAGTATAAACATTGTGTGGAGCATCAGCCCAACTAGTAATAGTCATGTCGGAGGCAGCTAAAAAGCATATATACAAATGAATAAGAAAAAAATAAATGAATAATAATAATAATAACACACTACGAGTCGAAAAGCAAAGGCACCAACCCGACCAATGCCCGCACCAACAACTGGAGGTCACGGAGGTAACTCCAACCCAACCTGACCAATGCTCGCACCACCAGCAAGCTCCTCCTAGCTCGCAAGAGCACCTATCACCTCTTTTGAAAGGTAAAATTTGTAAGAAAATAGATTACGTGCAAAAGCTACAAAGACAAAGTTTCTAAAAAGCGAAGGCAGCTTACTCAAATGAAGATCGTATGCGCCACCTTCAGCCTCCGGTCTGCCTGGAGGACTCTACGCATGCGGTTGGAACGTGACGCTCCAAAATGCAGATGGAGGCTGCAGCTCGGCCTCGTCTTCTGACACCTCCAAAATTGAAGAGCACGCAGGGCGGTGGCGGCTACCATCCCCGGCCCTCGCAGGAGAGGCACCTCCATGAACCACACCCCAACGTCCTTCGAGCTGGACGAATCGCCGCCCAACACGGCAGGCATTGGATTAACAGTAGAAGGCTCAGGAGGATCCACGCCTTCCACCCTGTGGCCGCCAGCATCCTTCGGTGCGCCAACTCCCTCTGCCACCGCCATGGCCTCGGTCGGACCACCGTCACTATTCTCAGCAGAGATCTCCACTGCGTCAGCGGAGGCTCGGCTGGAGCCAGAAACAAAAGAGGCAGCAGAAGCAGGACCAGACGTAGAAACCTTCTATTTTTTGGCAACAACGTTGGAGGCCCCACCCCCTTCCTCTTCTTGGACTCCGCCAGTGTTGTAGCATTCTTAGCGGCTGCCTTCTTCCTCTTCTCCTCAATAGTGGTCAAGACCTCCTGGGGAACCACATGTTCCTCATGTTGAATCCCAAGCTCTTCTAAAACCCTGTTGAGCCAGGGCATTGAACCTCTGTCAACCTTCCGGGCAAGATACTCCCTATCAGAGATCTTCCCAATAATAAGTTGTGCACCCTCTTCCACCTCTGCGGTGAAGGCCTTCTTGTCCTCATTTGCTGGCAGTTCACGATCAAACCACGGGAAAGGAACCCCACCAGCTAGGCTGTATACAGGGATGTTCACCATCTCAATACAGAATTCTAGATTCCTCTTGCCTAGTGGCCAGTAATTGGACACCCCAATCTCCTCTCCCAAGATCTCCATTACCATGACCTAACATTCTATCGTCTCTGCAAAACACACGTTAGTCATGATAATTAACGGTTGTCATCAATCATCGAAACCCACTCAAGGGGCATAGATGCTTTCAATCTCCCCTTTTTGGTGATTGATGACAACACCTTGAGTATGAAGATGAAGGTTTTGAGGTTTTTAAACATGCATGGTTCATATAAGCAATTTCAATAAGAATAGAGGGTTAGGATTGCTTATGTTGCCCAAGCCAAGCAGAATGCACTCATAAGATAAGACATGAAGAGTTAATACATGATTATATAGCTCATATGAAATCAGAGTAGAACGCGGAAGTAAAGCATATGAGCAATCAACCAAACTAGTGACATGACATAGAAGATAATCAAAGAACCACAACATGTCACATAGTATCTCACAGGAACACATAAAAAAACACTGCAAGGCGAGAGAGTAAACATGATGCATGAAACACTAGCACACAAAAGAGTTGAATCCCTCTCATAAGCTCCCCCTGAATCTACATACTCTCTCTCCCCCTTTGTCAACAAGAACCAAAAACCTAAGGGTCTGAGGGAGGAGGAGAAGTGGACGAGCCAGTCACAGGAGGACGGTGAGAAACAATGTACTGAGCCGCGTCATCATCAGGACTACTAGCTAGGCTCGGTTGTGGCTAAGCGGTGGAGCCTATCAGACCCTCTGAAGCTGGAGCTCGCTGTTGCTGCTGGGCTAACACATCGGAAATAGAGGTAACAGCTATGGTGTAGGACGGTGTCGGCTACCCTCTAATCTCACTGTAGCTAGCATGGAACTGACTAGTATCTAGTGGTAGCTTTGACTGTGAGTGTGAGATTGGCGTGAACCCCGTCTGGATAGGTGTGTAACTCAGGGACGCAAATGACCGAGGCACCTGGTGAGGAGGAGAAGGAAGGCTCCAAGTGCCTGTGTACCAGCCTGTGACTGACTCTGAAACCCACTGGGCTGTATAGCTAGAGTTGTCTGTAGTAAGCTCGGAGGTAATTGGATGCCGGCAGCCTGAACTAACTGAGTGATCAATCCGAGGTACTGCTACTAGCTCTTCTGTTGCTATCTCTGTAACTCAAGGACCTACCTCTGAAACTCGTCCTGACGAACCTGAACCTGGGCATAAGCAGCGGCTGTCTCCTAATGATCTTGCTGGCGATCTCGTTCAGCATGCTCCTAGTTCTCTGCTAGTCTAGAAAGGATAGACACCAGAGCGAGATCGGTAGCTGACCCTAAACCACTAGCCTCTCTGTCGTGTGGACGAGGAGAACGGTAAGTAGGTAGTGGCTGGTAGTCCTCGTCCGAGCTGTCAGTAGGGTCGGGATCAAGCTCGATCTGTCCTACCTCTGCTCCCTATGCCTCTAACTCTGCTAGCTATGCCTCGGCTATACCCTGTACTGTGGCATCCTGCTCTATCGCAGTCTCTGGCACATCTGGCCTGTGGCTCTCTCTAACTGGTAGGGATGAAAACGGATCGAATACGGACGGATATCACTGATATCGTATTTGTTTTCATATTTATGTCCGGATTCGAATTCGAATACGGATAGTATAAAAAATGCCGGATAGGATACGATTGGATATCGACATCATAAATATGTGATTTAAATATTCGGATACGAATACGGTATCGGATGTTAAATATCCGGACTCGGATACGGACGGATTAAAACTCCTCTAAACGGATTCGGTCTCGAATACGGTCGGAAAATATCCGTATCGTTTTCATCCCTGCTAACTGGTGTGGCTGTAGTGACCTGGCAAACAAGTTAAGATAAGTCATAGCTAGGATACTCGAAAGTCGTGGTGCTCCACTCCTGAACACTAGATGGAGGCATAGGCTCGACTCCCATATATTTTAGAAAAGAAATCCAATGGGCATAGTGCATGTGCCTCTTTGCCTTGAAGCTCTCATAGATCGCATCCTCAATCTCACATAACATCAAATCCCAGATATCAAACGGGATCCCCCTCACTAAGTGTGACAGAAGCCACTGCTGCAAGCGAGTGGTTCCGTCCCTGCAATTTGGATGGGGTAGGATCGTCCGCCTGATAATCCCATCAAGGATATGAACTGGAGGTAGCATGTCACTGGGTCTCTTGCTCGAGCCCTCTCTGAAGTCATGTCTAAACAAACACCTGATGTCATCAACTGGTGGCACAACTCCGCCATGAGGGCGCCTTGGTGAGTCGACGCCAGGGTAGCAAAGCTGGTGGAGTCGGACTGCCTGAAGTGGTATCCTCGGAAGCTCTATGGCTCTGGCACTAGAGATCTCACGCTGCTCACCCAAGAAGATGAAGGAGATCATACTACGGTCAGGGTGGATCCCGATGGTGGCAAAGAACTCTCTAACTCATGACAGCACGTAGGAGCCACTCCTACTTAAATCAAGTCCACAAGTACAGGCACTATCGACAAGTATGTGCGGAAATCCTCTCCAATAAAATTGACTATGCTCTGAAGTGGTATGCTCCTGTGAGCTGTAACTAGCACATTTGTGTTCACATATGCCCGATGGAAATCCTCCTAAATGGCTATGTAAAAATAGTTGACCCCTGGCTGCCTCTCAAGTGGAAACCACTCCTCAAGTGAAACTCTGTGGAGACTCTGTATCTGACGAGCTGTGGCCTTCCACAGGTCGTAGTGGATCACCTCTGGCCGACGGGACCTAGGAGCTGGGTGACCCTCTCATCTAGGTCTCTCTAGAGCAGCTGCTGGGTCACCTGGGAACGCGTGGTGCGTCCAGAGCAGCGTCTAGGTGGAGGAGATTGCTCCTGCTCCTCTGGTTGGTCATCTGCCTCCTTTGTGGCCTCAGTGCCAAGGACATGGTCCGTGAGAGGAACACGTGTGCGAGAATCTCCAATCAGAATCCCACTGCCCCTGCCACCTCTCTCTACATGGTCTGCTGCTTGTGCAACTGCTAGTGCTTCCTCTGCCTCGTGCGCTTCTCTAGTGCGCTTCTTCTTGGCAGGCACCTTCCTCTTGCCTCGAGCCACCTCTGTGGTGCAGGGAGGACTGTCACCCCTGTCACCTCCGTCACCTCTGGTAGGGCTATTGGAGGAATCCCCAATGTTCTTGCACCGAGCCATGGTGCCAAGAACAGAGAATCACTGCCGCTGAAAAGAAAAACTGACTCAAACTCCCCTTGACCCTCTATCACTGACAAAGAATTTCAGCTAGAGAACCACTATCACTGTCAAATCTGTCAGAGAGAGGTGGCAGGGGCAGTGGGATTCTGATTGGAGATTCTCGCACACGTGTTCCTCTCACGGACCATGTCCTTGGCACTGAGGCCACAAAGGAGGCAGATGACCAACCAGAGGAGCAGGAGCAATCTCCTCCACCTAGACGCTGCTCTGGACGCACCACGCGTTCCCAGGTGACCCAGCAGCTGCTCTAGAGAGACCTAGATGAGAGGGTCACCCAGCTCCTAGGTCCCGTCGGCCAGAGGTGATCCACTACGACCTGTGGAAGGCCACAGCTCGTCAGATACAGAGTCTCCACAGAGTTTCACTTGAGGAGTGGTTTCCACTTGAGAGGCAGCCAGGGGTCAACTATTTTTACATAGCCATTTAGGAGGATTTCCATCGGGCATATGTGAACACAAATGTGCTAGTTACAGCTCACAGGAGCATACCACTTCAGAGCATAGTCAATTTTATTGGAGAGGATTTCCGCACATACTTGTCGATAGTGCCTGTACTTGTGGACTTGATTTAAGTAGGAGTGGCTCCTACGTGCTGTCATGAGTTAGAGAGTTCTTTGCCACCATCGGGATCCACCCTGACCGTAGTATGATCTCCTTCATCTTCTTGGGTGAGCAGCGTGAGATCTCTAGTGCCAGAGCCATAGAGCTTCCGAGGATACCACTTCAGGCAGTCCGACTCCACCAGCTTTGCTACCCTGGCGTCGACTCACCAAGGCGCCCTCATGGCGGAGTTGTGCCACCAGTTGATGACATCAGGTGTTTGTTTAGACATGACTTCAGAGAGGGCTCGAGCAAGAGACCCAGTGACATGCTACCTCCAGTTCATATCCTTGATGGGATTATCAGGCGGACGATCCTACCCCATCCAAATTGCAGGGACGGAACCACTCGCTTGCAGCAGTGGCTTCTGTCACACTTAGTGAGGGGGATCCCGTTTGATATCTGGGATTTGATGTTATGTGAGATTGAGGATGCGATCTATGAGAGCTTCAAGGCAAAGAGGCACATGCACTATGCCCATTGGATTTCTTTTCTAAAATATATGGGAGTCGAGCCTATGCCTCCATCTAGTGTTCAGGAGTGGAGCACCACGACTTTCGAGTATCCTAGCTATGACTTATCTTAACTTGTTTGCCAGGTCACTACAGCCACACCAGTTAGCAGGGATGAAAACGATACGGATATTTTCCGACCGTATTCGAGACCGAATCCGTTTAGAGGAGTTTTAATCCGTCCGTATCCGAGTCCGGATATTTAACATCCGATACCGTATTCGTATCCGAATATTTAAATCACATATTTATGATGTCGATATCCAATCGTATCCTATCCGGCATTTTTTATACTATCCGTATTCGAATTCGAATCCGGACATAAATATGAAAACAAATACGATATCAGTGATATCCGTCCGTATTCGATCCGTTTTCATCCCTACCAGTTAGAGAGAGCCACAGGCCAGATGTGCCAGAGACTGCGATAGAGCAGGATGCCACAGTACAGGGTATAGCCGAGGCATAGCTAGCAGAGTTAGAGGCATAGGGAGCAGAGGTAGGACAGATCGAGCTTGATCCCGACCCTACTGACAGCTCGGACGAGGACTACCAGCCACTACCTACTTACCGTTCTCCTCGTCCACACGACAGAGAGGCTAGTGGTTTAGGGTCAGCTACCGATCTCGCTCTGGTGTCTATCCTTTCTAGACTAGCAGAGAACTAGGAGCATGCTGAACGAGATCGCCAGCAAGATCATTAGGAGACAGCCGCTGCTTATGCCCAGGTTCAGGTTCGTCAGGACGAGTTTCAGAGGTAGGTCCTTGAGTTACAGAGATAGCAACAGAAGAGCTAGTAGCAGTACCTCGGATTGATCACTCAGTTAGTTCAGGCTGCCGGCATCCAATTACCTCCGAGCTTACTACAGACAACTCTAGCTATACAGCCCAGTGGGTTTCAGAGTCAGTCACAGGCTGGTACACAGGCACTTGGAGCCTTCCTTCTCCTCCTCACCAGGTGCCTCGGTCATTTGCGTCCCTGAGTTACACACCTATCCAGACGGGGTTCACGCCAATCTCACACTCACAGTCAAAGCTACCACTAGATACTAGTCAGTTCCATGCTAGCTACAGTGAGATTAGAGGGTAGCCGACACCGTCCTACACCATAGCTGTTACCTCTATTTCCGATGTGTTAGCCCAGCAGCAACAGCGAGCTCCAGCTTCAGAGGGTCTGATAGGCTCCACCGCTTAGCCACAACCGAGCCTAGCTAGTAGTCCTGATGATGACGCGGCTCAGTACATTGTTTCTCACCGTCCTCCTGTGACTGGCTCGTCCACTTCTCCTCCTCCCTCAGACCCTTAGGTTTTTGGTTCTTGTTGACAAAGGGGGAGAGAGAGTATGTAGATTCAGGGGGAGCTTATGAGAGGGATTCAACTCTTTTGTGTGCTAGTGTTTCATGCATCATGTTTACTCTCTCGCCTTGCAGTGTTTTTTTATGTGTTCCTGTGAGATACTATGTGACATGTTGTGGTTCTTTGATTATCTTCTATGTCATGTCACTAGTTTGGTTGATTGCTCATATGCTTTACTTCCGCGTTCTACTCTGATTTCATATGAGCTATATAATCATGTATTAACTCTTCATGTCTTATCTTATGAGTGCATTCTGCTTGGCTTGGGCAACATAAGCAATCCTAACCCTCTATTCTTATTGAAATTGCTTATATGAACCATGCATGTTTAAAAACCTCAAAACCTTCATCTTCATACTCAAGGTGTTGTCATCAATCACCAAAAAGGGGGAGATTGAAAGCATCTATGCCCCTTGAGTGGGTTTCGATGATTGATGACAACCGTTAATTATCATGACTAACGTGTGTTTTGCAGAGACGATAGAATGTTAGGTCATGGTAATGGAGATCTTGGGAGAGGAGATTGGGGTGTCCAATTACTGGCCACTAGGCAAGAGGAATCTAGAATTCTGTATTGAGATGGTGAACATCCCTGTATACAGCCTAGCTGGTGGGGTTCCTTTCCCGTGGTTTGATCGTGAACTGCCAGCAAATGAGGACAAGAAGGCCTTCACCGCAGAGGTGGAAGAGGGTGCACAACTTATTATTGGGAAGATCTCTGATAGGGAGTATCTTGCCCGGAAGGTTGACAGAGGTTCAATGCCCTGGCTCAACAGGGTTTTAGAAGAGCTTGGGATTCAACATGAGGAACATGTGGTTCCCCAGGAGGTCTTGACCACTATTGAGGAGAAGAGGAAGAAGGCAGCCGCTAAGAATGCTACAACACTGGCGGAGTCCAAGAAGAGGAAGGGGGTGGGGCCTCCAACGTTGTTGCCAAAAAATAGAAGGTTTCTACGTCTGGTCCTGCTTCTGCTGCCTCTTTTGTTTCTGGCTCCAGCCGAGCCTCCGCTGACGCAGTGGAGATCTCTGCTGAGAATAGTGACGGTGGTCCGACCGAGGCCATGGCGGTGGCAGAGGGAGTTGGCGCACCGAAGGATGCTGGCGGCCACAGGGTGGAAGGCGTGGATCCTCCTGAGCCTTCTACTGTTAATCCAATGCCTGCCGTGTTGGGCGGCGATTCGTCCAGCTCGAAGGACGTTGGGGTGTGGTTCATGGAGGTGCCTCTCCTGCGAGGGCCGGGGATGGTAGCCGCCACCGCCCTGCGTGCTCTTCAATTTTGGAGGTGTCAGAAGACGAGGCCGAGCTGCAGCCTCCATCTGCATTTTGGAGCGTCACGTTCCAACCGCATGCGTAGAGTCCTCCAGGCAGACCGGAGGCTGAAGGTGGCGCATACGATCTTCATTTGAGTAAGCTGCCTTCGCTTTTTAGAAACTTTGTCTTTGTAGCTTTTGCACGTAATCTATTTTCTTACAAATTTTACCTTTCAAAAGAGGTGATAGGTGCTCTTGCGAGCTAGGAGGAGCTTGCTGGTGGTGCGAGCATTGGTCAGGTTGGGTTGGAGTTACCTCCGTGACCTCCAGTTGTTGGTGCGGGCATTGGTCGGGTTGGTGCCTTTGCTTTTCGACTCGTAGTGTGTTATTATTATTATTATTCATTTATTTTTTTTCTTATTCATTTGTATATATGCTTTTTAGCTGCCTCCGACATGACTATTACTAGTTGGGCTGATGCTCCACACAATGTTTATACTGAGATCGGAGGTTATTATCCTTTCTCGTTTTTGTTGAGTTCAGTTGTTATGCTCATCTCTTATACTATCCTTGTTGCTAGATTGCTTTCGCCATAACTTGTGGAGCATGGATTACTTTAAGCTTTTTCGTGTAAACTTGGAGCATCAGAGTCTTGTAAGTTTGAGTTTTTGGCATTGTTTTTCTTTCTTTTGCTTTTGTATCTGACCTTCGTTTTTGTAGGGCCACCACATGGCCGCAGCTCTTGAGGAACGCAGCACCCGTGAGGTGCTTGATCGGAATGAGACCATTGAGGCCCTAAAGGAGGTTGAGGTGTTGGTGGCCGAGAAGACCCGTCTTATTGCGGAGGTAGGTGGATTATCCTCCGCTCGTGCGGAGGTAGAAAACCTTCAGAAGGAGACGAATTTGCTGAAGAAGCAAGTGGAAGATGCTAAGGGTGCCAAGGCTATTGCTACTGAGCGTGCCTTGAAGGCTAATGAAATCGTGGATAACCTTCGGAAGGAACTTGATGCTGAGAAGGAATCGAGTCTGGCTCTGCAACAGCATGTTGCCCTACTGACGGAGCACCTAGAGGCCATGAAGGGACTGGGCCTGGCCAGAGTGAAGATGTATGTGGCTGCGCTGGGGCAATTTGGTGGCAGCATGTCCGACATGCTGGAAGAGCCTACTGCTTTCAACCTTCTTTCTTGGTTGAAGGCGCATGTGGAGAAGCTCCCCGCTTTTGTTGGAGGTGCAGCCGACTTTGGAGCCCTGGCCGGTGGCACCAATTATGCGAAGATGCTAGCGCGAGGTGGTTGTACCCACACAGAGATCATCAAGAAGGAAAAGCTTAGTGGTCCGTCTGACCTTGGGGCAACTTCACCTACCTTACGGAGGTCGATCAGAAACTTTATAAGTTCCTTTTGGGTTGATTTCGGCAGGGCAGAGGCCCGGAAGATGGCAGAGGACCAGCGAGCAGAGGTTTGTGCTTTATCATGCATGTGGTTTAATTTTGTTTTCTGGCTTTGCCTTGTTTTATTACTTGTTTTTGCTTGTTTGATTTTGCTGTTCCCTTCACAGGCGTCGCAGAGGGAGACTGCTAAAGGCATTGCTAGCGCACATCCATCGCGAGCTGTTGCTGCTCCTGCTCCAAAGGCTCCTCTATCTTGCACGAAGGCAACAACGGGAAAGGAGGCCGAGCTCGATTGCGCGAGCCTGTCACTCCAGTCGGTGGAGGGCTGTTGGATCTTGGACCTCCGACGCCGGAGGTTGCTCTTCGATCACCGGTTCCTCTTCGAGTTGGTCTTCTTCATTTGAAGCATAGGTACTGCGGGTATTGCGCTTTGGTCTCCCTTTGGCTCTTGAGCTAGATGGTGCTCTCGTTGGGGCTGCTCTTTTTCTTAGCATTGTGGGTTTTTGCCGGCCAACACGCGGTGGGCGCCAATGTTGGAATGTTGTCTTCCAGCGTGTGAGTCAGATCCACCTCCACCTGGCCTGTGCTCCGAGCAGAGGCCAAAGACTATTAAACACTAGGAAGGCTAGGGTCTCATAAATGCATTCGTCAACCCCTCTCCCAAACATTTACATCTCCCCTTTTATAGGGCGTTGTTCACTTCTAAGTATGTTTACATCAATGCCCCGTGACGGTGGCAGTATATTTTAGGAATATTCTATCTCTGACGTGTACTTAGCGAGGACACTTCTGGAAAACTTTTTACGAACCGCCTCAGCAAATCGGGCCGAAAACGCAGGCCCGGGAACGACCCATGTTCTTGCGCCGCCTGTGAAGGGAACAGCAAAATCAAACAAGCAAAAACAAGTAATAAAACAAGGCAAAGCCAGAAAACAAAATTAAACCACATGCATGATAAAGCACAAACCTCTGCTCGCTGGTCCTCTGCCATCTTCCGGGCCTCTGCCCTGCCGAAATCAACCCAAAAGGAACTTATAAAGTTTCTGATCGACCTCCGTAAGGTAGGTGAAGTTGCCCCAAGGTCAGACGGACCACTAAGCTTTTCCTTCTTGATGATCTCTGTGTGGGTACAACCACCTCGCGCTAGCATCTTCGCATAATTGGTGCCACCGGCCAGGGCTCCAAAGTCGGCTGCACCTCCAACAAAAGCGGGGAGCTTCTCCACATGCGCCTTCAACCAAGAAAGAAGGTTGAAAGCAGTAGGCTCTTCCAGCATGTCGGACATGCTGCCACCAAATTGCCCCAGCGCAGCCACATACATCTTCACTCTGGCCAGGCCCAGTCCCTTCATGGCCTCTAGGTGCTCCGTCAGTAGGGCAACATGCTGTTGCAGAGCCAGACTCGATTCCTTCTCAGCATCAAGTTCCTTCCGAAGGTTATCCACGATTTCATTAGCCTTCAAGGCACGCTCAGTAGCAATAGCCTTGGCACCCTTAGCATCTTCCACTTGCTTCTTCAGCAAATTCGTCTCCTTCTGAAGGTTTTCTACCTCCGCACGAGCGGAGGATAATCCACCTACCTCCGCAATAAGACGGGTCTTCTCGGCCACCAACACCTCAACCTCCTTTAGGGCCTCAATGGTCTCATTCCGATCAAGCACCTCACGGGTGCTGCGTTCCTCAAGAGCTGCGGCCATGTGGTGGCCCTACAAAAACGAAGGTCAGATACAAAAGCAAAAGAAAGAAAAACAATGCCAAAAACTCAAACTTACAAGACTCTGATGCTCCAAGTTTACACGAAAAAGCTTAAAGTAATCCATGCTCCACAAGTTATGGCGAAAGCAATCTAGCAACAAGGATAGTATAAGAGATGAGCATAACAACTGAACTCAACAAAAACGAGAAAGGATAATAACCTCCGATCTCAGTATAAACATTGTGTGGAGCATCAGCCCAACTAGTAATAGTCATGTCGGAGGCAGCTAAAAAGCATATATACAAATGAATAAGAAAAAAAAATAAATGAATAATAATAATAATAACACACTACGAGTCGAAAAGCAAAGGCACCAACCCGACCAATGCCCGCACCAACAACTGGAGGTCACGGAGGTAACTCCAACCCAACCTGACCAATGCTCGCACCACCAGCAAGCTCCTCCTAGCTCGCAAGAGCACCTATCACCTCTTTTGAAAGGTAAAATTTGTAAGAAAATAGATTACGTGCAAAAGCTACAAAGACAAAGTTTCTAAAAAGCGAAGGCAGCTTACTCAAATGAAGATCGTATGCGCCACCTTCAGCCTCCGGTCTGCCTGGAGGACTCTACGCATGCGGTTGGAACGTGACGCTCCAAAATGCAGATGGAGGCTGCAGCTCGGCCTCGTCTTCTGACACCTCCAAAATTGAAGAGCACGCAGGGCGGTGGCGGCTACCATCCCCGGCCCTCGCAGGAGAGGCACCTCCATGAACCACACCCCAACGTCCTTCGAGCTGGACGAATCGCCGCCCAACACGGCAGGCATTGGATTAACAGTAGAAGGCTCAGGAGGATCCACGCCTTCCACCCTGTGGCCGCCAGCATCCTTCGGTGCGCCAACTCCCTCTGCCACCGCCATGGCCTCGGTCGGACCACCGTCACTATTCTCAGCAGAGATCTCCACTGCGTCAGCGGAGGCTCGGCTGGAGCCAGAAACAAAAGAGGCAGCAGAAGCAGGACCAGACGTAGAAACCTTCTATTTTTTGGCAACAACGTTGGAGGCCCCACCCCCTTCCTCTTCTTGGACTCCGCCAGTGTTGTAGCATTCTTAGCGGCTGCCTTCTTCCTCTTCTCCTCAATAGTGGTCAAGACCTCCTGGGGAACCACATGTTCCTCATGTTGAATCCCAAGCTCTTCTAAAACCCTGTTGAGCCAGGGCATTGAACCTCTGTCAACCTTCCGGGCAAGATACTCCCTATCAGAGATCTTCCCAATAATAAGTTGTGCACCCTCTTCCACCTCTGCGGTGAAGGCCTTCTTGTCCTCATTTGCTGGCAGTTCACGATCAAACCACGGGAAAGGAACCCCACCAGCTAGGCTGTATACAGGGATGTTCACCATCTCAATACAGAATTCTAGATTCCTCTTGCCTAGTGGCCAGTAATTGGACACCCCAATCTCCTCTCCCAAGATCTCCATTACCATGACCTAACATTCTATCGTCTCTGCAAAACACACGTTAGTCATGATAATTAACGGTTGTCATCAATCATCGAAACCCACTCAAGGGGCATAGATGCTTTCAATCTCCCCCTTTTTGGTGATTGATGACAACACCTTGAGTATGAAGATGAAGGTTTTGAGGTTTTTAAACATGCATGGTTCATATAAGCAATTTCAATAAGAATAGAGGGTTAGGATTGCTTATGTTGCCCAAGCCAAGCAGAATGCACTCATAAGATAAGACATGAAGAGTTAATACATGATTATATAGCTCATATGAAATCAGAGTAGAACGCGGAAGTAAAGCATATGAGCAATCAACCAAACTAGTGACATGACATAGAAGATAATCAAAGAACCACAACATGTCACATAGTATCTCACAGGAACACATAAAAAAAAACACTGCAAGGCGAGAGAGTAAACATGATGCATGAAACACTAGCACACAAAAGAGTTGAATCCCTCTCATAAGCTCCCCCTGAATCTACATACTCTCTCTCCCCCTTTGTCAACAAGAACCAAAAACCTAAGGGTCTGAGGGAGGAGGAGAAGTGGACGAGCCAGTCACAGGAGGACGGTGAGAAACAATGTACTGAGCCGCGTCATCATCAGGACTACTAGCTAGGCTCGGTTGTGGCTAAGCGGTGGAGCCTATCAGACCCTCTGAAGCTGGAGCTCGCTGTTGCTGCTGGGCTAACACATCGGAAATAGAGGTAACAGCTATGGTGTAGGACGGTGTCGGCTACCCTCTAATCTCACTGTAGCTAGCATGGAACTGACTAGTATCTAGTGGTAGCTTTGACTGTGAGTGTGAGATTGGCGTGAACCCCGTCTGGATAGGTGTGTAACTCAGGGACGCAAATGACCGAGGCACCTGGTGAGGAGGAGAAGGAAGGCTCCAAGTGCCTGTGTACCAGCCTGTGACTGACTCTGAAACCCACTGGGCTGTATAGCTAGAGTTGTCTGTAGTAAGCTCGGAGGTAATTGGATGCCGGCAGCCTGAACTAACTGAGTGATCAATCCGAGGTACTGCTACTAGCTCTTCT
>JAHUYU010001994.1:0-27483 GCA_030439765.1 Tripidium arundinaceum
TTTTGGTTGTCGAGAGATCGTCACCTCCAGCGAGCGAAGGTATAGGTCGATGTCCCCGTATGGCGCGCGGCATCTTCGGCCTCCACTGCTTCCTCGTCTCCTCAGACTCGGCCTCCGTCCAGGAAAAAATTCCCTGCAGCACGTATGTATTTCGCATCCACTGCATACGCAGCGTCTGCGGGCAACGCGTAGACGGCAAAACAATCAAATGGCACACGCTCGCGAGGACCAGGAAGCAGCCGCCTCCTGTACCACACAGCCTCGGCTTGGCTTCATCGCTCGGCTTCACCAGTCCTAGGGCCTCGGCTCCGAAGTAGTGAGGCAGCAGCACGTGAGCGTCCGATTCCTTTTGCGTCTATGCGTCGCACGTAGATGCAGTGTATGCAGCGGATGCGAAATACAGACGTGTCGTAGTGATTTTTTTATTCCTCCGTCCGTGCCGCCAACTGCATCTTTGGCTTGGACGGCCTCAGCGCCGAGCTATGGCCTTGGCCAACCAGATAAAAGATAGGAAGGCTGATTTGTACGTTACGATTATTGATTTGTTTTATTTCTCTATATCTATATGTATCCAAGCGGCCGTGTAATTGCTGTTGTGTTTCTACTCCTAATCAGATGGAAAACGTAGGACGTTTGCCGGGCTGTCGGCGCTGCTGTACCGAGGGACGGGGCGACGGAGTGCGGGCGAAAGCCGTCCCCAGACGATACCTTAGATATTTGTCGGCGTTTTGTATCGTCGGCTAGTAGATTTGTCAGGATTTGCGCGTCAGGGCTCGGATGGTGTGCTAAGAGGACACAAGTTTGTATACTGGTTCGGGCGAAATGTCCCTACGTCCAATGAAAAGCTGTTCGTGTTACTTGCACAATGTTTACAGTATGGGTTACAAACGGACGAGAGATGAATCGAGTCCTAGGTCTCTGTGTATAAAGTGGCGCTGAAGTATCTTTCTGTCGAAGCCTTCAGTTCATTCGATCTGCCCTTTGATAGGACATCTTGCCTCCCTTTTATAGCTCAAAGGGAGGAGGCCCATTACAAGAGAGAGAGGGAGAGAGAGACTAGACAGAGGAGAAGAAGGAGAGGACCCTCGTCGTACTGTACTTCCGCCAGCCTCGTAGACCCTTCTAGGTGACGCCTCGTAGACCCTTCTAGGTGAAGTCGTACACCCGAAGTGGCTGGAGTGACGCCGGCCCCTCCACACGTCTCTCCTTTCGTACGGGGATGGCCCCGACCCACAAGGGTCGGGTGAGACGAAAAAATTGGCCTCCAAGGGTCGGGTGAGGCGGAGCTCACACCCTTGGGGTCGGGCGAGACGGAGGGCAACCCCCAAGGGTCGGGCGAGGCGGAAGACGTCCTCCAAGGGTTGGGCGAGGCGGAAGACTGAAAGGTTTTGATGGCTAGAGGGGGGTGAATAGCCTAATAAAAATTCCTTTAAAAGCCACTCAAACAAATTGATCAATATGAAAGATAGCGAGATGCGGTTTTGCTTAGCCTACAAGGGGTGTTTGCAAGCCACCTATCCAATTCACAATTCTACTAAATCACTCAACCATCAATAAGATATCCGCACAAGCTACAAAGCTAGACTACACAAGAGCAACAACAAAAAATCAAAGTAAATGCTAGGGGGAAAAGGATTGATTATACCGACGTCGTCGAGAAGAGAAAAACCAATCAAGATAACCAATCACAATAATGACCAATCACCGGGTGAACACCAAGCTCAATCACAAGATAAGACAATCAATTTTTCACCCGAGGTTCACGTGCTTGCCGGCACGTTAGTCCCCGTTGTTGTTGCTCTTGTGTAGTCTAGCTTTGTAGCTTGTGCGGATATCTTATTGATGGTTGAGTGATTTAGTAGAATTGTGAATTGGATAGGTGGCTTGCAAACACCCCTTGTAGGCTAAGCAAAACCGCATCTCGCTATCTTTCATATTGATCAATTTGTTTGAGTGGCTTTTAAAGGAATTTTTATTAGGCTATTCACCCCCCTCTAGCCATCAAAACCTTTCAGTCTTCCGCCTCGCCCAACCCTTGGAGGACGTCTTCCGCCTCGCCCGACCCTTGGGGGTTGCCCTCCGTCTCGCCCGACCCCAAGGGTGTGAGCTCCGCCTCACCCGACCCTTGGAGGCCAATTTTTTCGTCTCACCCGACCCTTGTGGGTCGGGGCCATCCCCGTACGAAAGGAGAGACGTGTGGAGGGGCCGGCGTCACTCCAGCCACTTCGGGTGTACGACTTCACCTAGAAGGGTCTACGAGGCGTCACCTAGAAGGGTCTACGAGGCTGGCGGAAGTACAGTACGACGAGGGTCCTCTCCTTCTTCTCCTCTGTCTAGTCTCTCTCTCCCTCTCTCTCTTGTAATGGGCCTCCTCCCTTTGAGCTATAAAAGGGAGGCAAGATGTCCTATCAAAGGGCAGATCGAATGAACTGAAGGCTTCGACAGAAAGATACTTCAGCGCCACTTTATACACAGAGACCTAGGACTCGATTCATCTCTCGTCCGTTTGTAACCCATACTGTAAACATTGTGCAAGTAACACGAACAGCTTTTCATTGGACGTAGGGACATTTCGCCCGAACCAGTATACAAACTTGTGTCCTCTTAGCACACCATCCGAGCCCTGACGCGCAAATCCTGACAAATCTACTAGCCGACGATACAAAACGCCGACAAATATCTAAGGTATCGTCTGGGGACGGCTTTCGCCCGCACTCCGTCGCCCCGTCCCTCGGTACAGCAGCGCCGACAGCCCGGCAAACGTCCTACGTTTTCCATCTGATTAGGAGTAGAAACACAACAGCAATTACACGGCCGCTTGGATACATATAGATATAGAGAAATAAAACAAATCAATAATCGTAACGTACAAATCAGCCTTCCTATCTTTTATCTGGTTGGCCAAGGCCATAGCTCGGCGCTGAGGCCGTCCAAGCCAAAGATGCAGTTGGCGGCACGGACGGAGGAATAAAAAAATCACTACGACACGTCTGTATTTCGCATCCGCTGCATACACTGCATCTACGTGCGACGCATAGACGCAAAAGGAATCGGACGCTCACGTGCTGCTGCCTCACTACTTCGGAGCCGAGGCCCTAGGACTGGTGAAGCCGAGCGATGAAGCCAAGCCGAGGCTGTGTGGTACAGGAGGCGGCTGCTTCCTGGTCCTCGCGAGCGTGTGCCATTTGATTGTTTTGCCGTCTACGCGTTGCCCGCAGACGCTGCGTATGCAGTGGATGCGAAATACATACGTGCTGCAGGGAATTTTTTCCTGGACGGAGGCCGAGTCTGAGGAGACGAGGAAGCAGTGGAGGCCGAAGATGCCGCGCGCCATACGGGGACATCGACCTATACCTTCGCTCGCTGGAGGTGACGATCTCTCGACAACCAAAACAACCAAAGCTCAGCGCCGCGGCTGTCAAAGCCGATAACATCGTTGGCTCAAACGGACGACAAGGCGGAGGCGGCAAATACGCCGTGCAGTTCCGGTGACCTCCAGGTCCTGAGCCCGGCAAGGCGCATCGCGCAGACCCTGCGCCGCCTCCGCGCGCGCGTGCGTGCGCACAGCAGCGCCACGCCCAACACCGGCCGAGCGGGGGCGTGCCCTGCCCGAATTTTTTTTCAATTTAGTCCTTTTTCAATAAAATCTCACATTTATACCTCTAGACATCACAAACCCATCTTTAAACCTTTTTCTCGACACCGTGACTTACGGCGCCGAGGTAACCTGTCTTGGCGCCATAAATCATGACGCCGAGCTTTACGATCGGATGATGACATGACAGTAACATGGCGCGGATGTGGCATAGCTCAGCGCCATAAGTCATGACGCCGACTTCAGCGCCATGGGGTCTGGCGGCGACCTCTGGTGTATAAAAAGCGCACAGGGACCTGTGCCCACACACAGGAACGCCTGCATTTCTGCCTGCATGTGGACTGTGCATGTTTTGTAGTAGCACGTAACCCCAGAAGCAAACATAGGCTTGCACGCAGGCATCCATCGGCATGGCTCCCAGGAGCAACACGCAACCCCACCCGAGGAGTCCAATCTTCACGCCAAAAAAGGTTTAAAGATGGGTTTGTGATGTCTAGAGGTATAAATGTGAGATTTTATTGAAAAAGGACTAAATTGAAAAAAAATTCGGGCAGGGCACGCCCCCGCTCGGCCGGTGTTGGGCGTGGCGCTGCTGTGCGCACGCACGCGCGCGCGGAGGCGGCGCAGGGTCTGCGCGATGCGCCTTGCCGGGCTCAGGACCTGGAGGTCACCGGAACTGCACGGCGTATTTGCCGCCTCCGCCTTGTCGTCCGTTTGAGCCAACGATGTTATCGGCTTTGACAGCCGCGGCGCTGAGCTTTGGTTGTTTTGGTTGTCGAGAGATCGTCACCTCCAGCGAGCGAAGGTATAGGTCGATGTCCCCGTATGGCGCGCGGCATCTTCGGCCTCCACTGCTTCCTCGTCTCCTCAGACTCGGCCTCCGTCCAGGAAAAAATTCCCTGCAGCACGTATGTATTTCGCATCCACTGCATACGCAGCGTCTGCGGGCAACGCGTAGACGGCAAAACAATCAAATGGCACACGCTCGCGAGGACCAGGAAGCAGCCGCCTCCTGTACCACACAGCCTCGGCTTGGCTTCATCGCTCGGCTTCACCAGTCCTAGGGCCTCGGCTCCGAAGTAGTGAGGCAGCAGCACGTGAGCGTCCGATTCCTTTTGCGTCTATGCGTCGCACGTAGATGCAGTGTATGCAGCGGATGCGAAATACAGACGTGTCGTAGTGATTTTTTTATTCCTCCGTCCGTGCCGCCAACTGCATCTTTGGCTTGGACGGCCTCAGCGCCGAGCTATGGCCTTGGCCAACCAGATAAAAGATAGGAAGGCTGATTTGTACGTTACGATTATTGATTTGTTTTATTTCTCTATATCTATATGTATCCAAGCGGCCGTGTAATTGCTGTTGTGTTTCTACTCCTAATCAGATGGAAAACGTAGGACGTTTGCCGGGCTGTCGGCGCTGCTGTACCGAGGGACGGGGCGACGGAGTGCGGGCGAAAGCCGTCCCCAGACGATACCTTAGATATTTGTCGGCGTTTTGTATCGTCGGCTAGTAGATTTGTCAGGATTTGCGCGTCAGGGCTCGGATGGTGTGCTAAGAGGACACAAGTTTGTATACTGGTTCGGGCGAAATGTCCCTACGTCCAATGAAAAGCTGTTCGTGTTACTTGCACAATGTTTACAGTATGGGTTACAAACGGACGAGAGATGAATCGAGTCCTAGGTCTCTGTGTATAAAGTGGCGCTGAAGTATCTTTCTGTCGAAGCCTTCAGTTCATTCGATCTGCCCTTTGATAGGACATCTTGCCTCCCTTTTATAGCTCAAAGGGAGGAGGCCCATTACAAGAGAGAGAGGGAGAGAGAGACTAGACAGAGGAGAAGAAGGAGAGGACCCTCGTCGTACTGTACTTCCGCCAGCCTCGTAGACCCTTCTAGGTGACGCCTCGTAGACCCTTCTAGGTGAAGTCGTACACCCGAAGTGGCTGGAGTGACGCCGGCCCCTCCACACGTCTCTCCTTTCGTACGGGGATGGCCCCGACCCACAAGGGTCGGGTGAGACGAAAAAATTGGCCTCCAAGGGTCGGGTGAGGCGGAGCTCACACCCTTGGGGTCGGGCGAGACGGAGGGCAACCCCCAAGGGTCGGGCGAGGCGGAAGACGTCCTCCAAGGGTTGGGCGAGGCGGAAGACTGAAAGGTTTTGATGGCTAGAGGGGGGTGAATAGCCTAATAAAAATTCCTTTAAAAGCCACTCAAACAAATTGATCAATATGAAAGATAGCGAGATGCGGTTTTGCTTAGCCTACAAGGGGTGTTTGCAAGCCACCTATCCAATTCACAATTCTACTAAATCACTCAACCATCAATAAGATATCCGCACAAGCTACAAAGCTAGACTACACAAGAGCAACAACAAAAAATCAAAGTAAATTGCTCGTGTCATTGCAACTTCTCACCATTGGTAGGTTCTTGTGGCGCCTTTTGAGAGGCTCGATGTGTTAGACCGATTAGCCACCGAACCACGTGGTGTAGGGGGACACAACGGGGACTAACGTGCCGGCAAGCACGTGAACTCGGGTGAAAAATTGATTGTCTTATCTTGTGATTGAGCTTGGTGTTCACCCGGTGATTGGTCATTATTGTGATTGGTTATCTTGATTGGTTTTTCTCTTCTCGACGACGTCGGTATAATCAATCCTTTTCCCCCTAGCATTTACTTTGATTTTTTGTTGTTGCTCTTGTGTAGTCTAGCTTTGTAGCTTGTGCGGATATCTTATTGATGGTTGAGTGATTTAGTAGAATTGTGAATTGGATAGGTGGCTTGCAAACACCCCTTGTAGGCTAAGCAAAACCGCATCTCGCTATCTTTCATATTGATCAATTTGTTTGAGTGGCTTTTAAAGGAAATTTTTATTAGGCTATTCACCCCCCTCTAGCCATCAAACCTTTCAGTCTTCCGCCTCGCCCAACCCTTGGAGGACGTCTTCCGCCTCGCCCGACCCTTGGGGGTTGCCCTCCGTCTCGCCCGACCCCAAGGGTGTGAGCTCCGCCTCACCCGACCCTTGGAGGCCAATTTTTTCGTCTCACCCGACCCTTGTGGGTCGGGGCCATCCCCCGTACGAAAGGAGAGACGTGTGGAGGGGCCGGCGTCACTCCAGCCACTTCGGGTGTACGACTTCACCTAGAAGGGTCTACGAGGCGTCACCTAGAAGGGTCTACGAGGCTGGCGGAAGTACAGTACGACGAGGGTCCTCTCCTTCTTCTCCTCTGTCTAGTCTCTCTCTCCCTCTCTCTCTTGTAATGGGCCTCCTCCCTTTGAGCTATAAAAGGGAGGCAAGATGTCCTATCAAAGGGCAGATCGAATGAACTGAAGGCTTCGACAGAAAGATACTTCAGCGCCACTTTATACACAGAGACCTAGGACTCGATTCATCTCTCGTCCGTTTGTAACCCATACTGTAAACATTGTGCAAGTAACACGAACAGCTTTTCATTGGACGTAGGGACATTTCGCCCGAACCAGTATACAAACTTGTGTCCTCTTAGCACACCATCCGAGCCCTGACGCGCAAATCCTGACAAATCTACTAGCCGACGATACAAAACGCCGACAAATATCTAAGGTATCGTCTGGGGACGGCTTTCGCCCGCACTCCGTCGCCCCGTCCCTCGGTACAGCAGCGCCGACAGCCCGGCAAACGTCCTACGTTTTCCATCTGATTAGGAGTAGAAACACAACAGCAATTACACGGCCGCTTGGATACATATAGATATAGAGAAATAAAACAAATCAATAATCGTAACGTACAAATCAGCCTTCCTATCTTTTATCTGGTTGGCCAAGGCCATAGCTCGGCGCTGAGGCCGTCCAAGCCAAAGATGCAGTTGGCGGCACGGACGGAGGAATAAAAAAAATCACTACGACACGTCTGTATTTCGCATCCGCTGCATACACTGCATCTACGTGCGACGCATTGACGCAAAAGGAATCGGACGCTCACGTGCTGCTGCCTCACTACTTCGGAGCCGAGGCCCTAGGACTGGTGAAGCCGAGCGATGAAGCCAAGCCGAGGCTGTGTGGTACAGGAGGCGGCTGCTTCCTGGTCCTCGCGAGCGTGTGCCATTTGATTGTTTTTGCCGTCTACGCGTTGCCCGCAGACGCTGCGTATGCAGTGGATGCGAAATACATACGTGCTGCAGGGAATTTTTTCCTGGACGGAGGCCGAGTCTGAGGAGACGAGGAAGCAGTGGAGGCCGAAGATGCCGCGCGCCATACGGGGACATCGACCTATACCTTCGCTCGCTGGAGGTGACGATCTCTCGACAACCAAAACAACCAAAGCTCAGCGCCGCGGCTGTCAAAGCCGATAACATCGTTGGCTCAAAACGGACGACAAGGCGGAGGCGGCAAATACGCCGTGCAGTTCCGGTGACCTCCAGGTCCTGAGCCCGGCAAGGCGCATCGCGCAGACCCTGCGCCGCCTCCGCGCGCGCGTGCGTGCGCACAGCAGCGCCACGCCCAACACCGGCCGAGCGGGGGCGTGCCCTGCCCGAATTTTTTTTCAATTTAGTCCTTTTTCAATAAAATCTCACATTTATACCTCTAGACATCACAAACCCATCTTTAAACCTTTTTCTCGACACCGTGACTTACGGCGCCGAGGTAACCTGTCTTGGCGCCATAAATCATGACGCCGAGCTTTACGATCGGATGATGACATGACAGTAACATGGCGCGGATGTGGCATAGCTCAGCGCCATAAGTCATGACGCCGACTTCAGCGCCATGGGGTCTGGCGGCGACCTCTGGTGTATAAAAAGCGCACAGGGACCTGTGCCCACACACAGGAACGCCTGCATTTCTGCCTGCATGTGGACTGTGCATGTTTTGTAGTAGCACGTAACCCCAGAAGCAAACATAGGCTTGCACGCAGGCATCCATCGGCATGGCTCCCAGGAGCAACACGCAACCCCACCCGAGGAGTCCAATCTTCACGCCAAAAAAGGTGCCCGGAGCTAGTACTATAGTAATAGCTACCTCAGTCTTGCTGCTCTCTTTACTATTGCTCTGTTCGGCTGCTCTTTTCAGCTGCTTATCAGCCGTACTGTAGTTTATTTTCTCACAGAATATTATTAAATCAGCCGAAAAACCACTAGCAGAACAGCCCCTATTAATAGCCATAGCAAATTTTGCTAGAACTCCCTTTATTATAATACAATTCTGGCATACAGTTTTCTAAGATAGCACCCCCCTTTATCTAAAAAATATGATATCAAATATATTCTTTATTTAGCAAAAGATATTACAGTTTCTTATTTAGTACCGAAATATAAAAATTTTGTAATATAGCACTGACTTTCTATGTGTTCGGCAGCTGGCTGGTGCAGCCAAAAGCCGCTGCTACTACATTGGTTAAAGAGGAGGAAAAAAGCAAAAGTTGCGGCCGCTGTTCAGCAGAAGTGAAGAGCCCTTTTATTTTTTGGTTTCATAGCACTGCTGTTAAATCTGACCTCTCAAGCCTTTAAAGTGATTTTCTTAAAAGATTTTTTAACAGTGTCATTTTGTGACATTGAACATATTTTGATAGTACAATTTTTTACATTGAATATTTTTTGTAACACAAATAAGTTTATGGTAAATAATAATAGGCAACAGGTACAGGGTGTCAGCCATGGGACCCACCCGTAGGAAAATCAACCATACGGTATTATCCTTTTGTCTCTAGTAAAAAGTATCTCTTCGTCTCCTGTAAAAAGACCAACGCTCTATAAAAAAATTAGCAGCAATCTTACCTGTAGCATGGTCAGGGACGGAGCCAGAATTAACCATAGGGGGGGGGGCTGTTTTGGTATACCAATGATAACCACATATAATAAAATATACGCGTGTACATACACATACATGTATATTGAGTTAGCAAAAGTAATAACCAAATCAATATTTGTTTTGCTATACAAAAGAACTCTAAAATGATACTGAAAATTATAGTGAAGAAAAAAAATAGCCCTAAGTCTCTAATCTCTACCCAACTAATCTAATTCATAGAGAAAAAAATCATTGTAATAACTGGAATAAAAGAGGGGAAAAAGATAAAGCACTAATTAACGTCATAACTAGCTAATTACTCGTATATTATGCAGATCAACTAAGATGGTGTGTAAGAAAAACTACAACAATAATAACATGAACAAAATAGAGAGAGAAAATAACATAAATATTAGACATAAATCATATAGATATCAATAAAGACTAACACAATGAAAAGATAATAAATAAATACAACACTAATTAGTAATTTTTATTAGCTAATTAAGAAATTATATAGTGAGCACTAGGGAGGTTGGGGGGTGTGTGGCTACGTACATGGCCTCAGGTTCCACACGTACTCCGTATGTATTTTTTTGTTTAAAAAATCGAGCACCGGCTACAGTCTGCACTGCTTAGAATCGAGAAAAACAAGCTGCAAGATGTCAGCGTGCCTCTGCTGTACTGCTCTACTACTGCACAGTACCACGCATCTCAAAACTGCTGCTGTTGTGACACGGGAGGGATAGGTTTTTTTTTTTCTAGAGCAGAGGTCGGCGCCAGACCTTGTGGCGCCGAGGTCAG
Organism: Tripidium arundinaceum; assembly: GCA_030439765.1. Taxonomy (NCBI): domain Eukaryota; kingdom Viridiplantae; phylum Streptophyta; class Magnoliopsida; order Poales; family Poaceae; genus Tripidium; species Tripidium arundinaceum. The sequence continues at coordinate 10,160 of JAHUYU010001994.1, forward strand.
CGCCATGAGTCATGGCGCTGAGTTATGCCATATCCGCGCCATATCACCGCTATGTCACCATCCTATCGTAAAGCTTGGCGCCATGATTTATGGCGCTGAGACGTGTTATCTCGGCGTCGAGAAAAAAAAAACCTATCCCTCCCGTGTCACAACAGCAGCAGTTTTGAGATGCGTGGTACTGTGCAGTAGTAGAGCAGTACAGCAGAGGCACGCTGACATCTTGCAGCTTGTTTTTCTCGATTCTAAGCAGTGCAGACTGTAGCCGGTGCTCGATTTTTTAAACTAAAAAATACATACGGAGTACGTGTGGAACCTGAGGCCATGTACGTAGCCACACACCCCCCAACCTCCCTAGTGCTCACTATATAATTTCTTAATTAGCTAATAAAAATTACTAATTAGTGTTGTATTTATTTATTATCTTTTCATTGTGTTAGTCTTTATTGATATCTATATGATTTATGTCTAATATTTATGTTATTTTCTCTCTCTATTTTGTTCATGTTATTATTGTTGTAGTTTTTCTTACACACCATCTTAGTTGATCTGCATAATATACGAGTAATTAGCTAGTTATGACGTTAATTAGTGCTTTATCTTTTTCCCCTCTTTTATTCCAGTTATTACAATGATTTTTTTCTCTATGAATTAGATTAGTTGGGTAGAGATTAGAGACTTAGGGCTATTTTTTTTCTTCACTATAATTTTCAGTATCATTTTAGAGTTCTTTTGTATAGCAAAACAAATATTGATTTGGTTATTACTTTTGCTAACTCAATATACATGTATGTGTATGTACACGCGTATATTTTATTATATGTGGTTATCATTGGTATACCAAACAGCCCCCCCTATGGTTAAATTCTGGCTCCGTCCCTGACCATGCTACAGGTAAGATTGCTGCTAATTTTTTTATAGAGCGTTGGTCTTTTTACAGGAGACGAAGAGATACTTTTTACTAGAGACAAAAGGATAATACCGTATGGTTGATTTTCCTACGGGTGGGTCCCATGGCTGACACCCTGTACCTGTTGCCTATTATATTTACCATAAACTTATTTGTGTTACAAAAAATATTCAATGTAAAAAATTGTACTATCAAAATATGTTCAATGTCACAAAATGACACTGTTAAAAAATCTTTTAAGAAATCACTTTAAAGGCTTGAGAGGTCAGATTTAACAGCAGTGCTATGAAACCAAAAAATAAAAGGGCTCTTCACTTCTGCTGAACAGCGGCCGCAACTTTTGCTTTTTTCCTCCTCTTTAACCAATGTAGTAGCAGCGGCTTTTGGCTGCACCAGCCAGCTGCCGACACATAGAAAGTCAGTGCTATATTACAAAATTTTTATATTTCGGTACTAAATAAGAAACTGTAATATCTTTTGCTAAATAAAGAATATATTTGATATCATATTTTTTAGATAAAGGGGGTGCTATCTTAGAAAACTGTATGCCAGAATTGTATTATAATAAAGGGAGTTCTAGCAAAATTTGCTATGGCTATTAATAGGGGCTGTTCTGCTAGTGGTTTTTCGGCTGATTTAATAATATTCTGTGAGAAAATAAACTACAGTACGGCTGATAAGCAGCTGAAAAGAGCAGCCGAACAGAGCAATAGTAAAGAGAGCAGCAAGACTGAGGTAGCTATTACTATAGTACTAGCTCCGGGCACCTTTTTTGGCGTGAAGATTGGACTCCTCGGGTGGGGTTGCGTGTTGCTCCTGGGAGCCATGCCGATGGATGCCTGCGTGCAAGCCTATGTTTGCTTCTGGGGTTACGTGCTACTACAAAACATGCACAGTCCACATGCAGGCAGAAATTGCAGGCGTTCCTGTGTGTGGGCACAGGTCCCTGTGCGCTTTTTATACACCAGAGGTCGCCGCCAGACCCCATGGCGCTGAAGTCGGCGTCATGACTTATGGCGCTGAGCTATGCCACATCCGCGCCATGTTACTGTCATGTCATCATCCGATCGTAAAGCTCGGCGTCATGATTTATGGCGCCAAGACAGGTTACCTCGGGCGCCGTAAGTCACGGTGTCGAGAAAAAGGTTTAAAGATGGGTTTGTGATGTCTAGAGGTATAAATGTGAGATTTTATTGAAAAAGGACTAAATTGAAAAAAAATTCGGGCAGGGCACGCCCCCGCTCGGCCGGTGTTGGGCGTGGCGCTGCTGTGCGCACGCACGCGCGCGCGGAGGCGGCGCAGGGTCTGCGCGATGCGCCTTGCCGGGCTCAGGACCTGGAGGTCACCGGAACTGCACGGCGTATTTGCCGCCTCCGCCTTGTCGTCCGTTTGAGCCAACGATGTTATCGGCTTTGACAGCCGCGGCGCTGAGCTTTGGTTGTTTTGGTTGTCGAGAGATCGTCACCTCCAGCGAGCGAAGGTATAGGTCGATGTCCCCGTATGGCGCGCGGCATCTTCGGCCTCCACTGCTTCCTCGTCTCCTCAGACTCGGCCTCCGTCCAGGAAAAAATTCCCTGCAGCACGTATGTATTTTCGCATCCACTGCATACGCAGCGTCTGCGGGCAACGCGTAGACGGCAAAACAATCAAATGGCACACGCTCGCGAGGACCAGGAAGCAGCCGCCTCCTGTACCACACAGCCTCGGCTTGGCTTCATCGCTCGGCTTCACCAGTCCCTAGGGCCTCGGCTCCGAAGTAGTGAGGCAGCAGCACGTGAGCGTCCGATTCCTTTTGCGTCTATGCGTCGCACGTAGATGCAGTGTATGCAGCGGATGCGAAATACAGACGTGTCGTAGTGATTTTTTTATTCCTCCGTCCGTGCCGCCAACTGCATCTTTGGCTTGGACGGCCTCAGCGCCGAGCTATGGCCTTGGCCAACCAGATAAAAGATAGGAAGGCTGATTTGTACGTTACGATTATTGATTTGTTTTATTTCTCTATATCTATATGTATCCAAGCGGCCGTGTAATTGCTGTTGTGTTTCTACTCCTAATCAGATGGAAAACGTAGGACGTTTGCCGGGCTGTCGGCGCTGCTGTACCGAGGGACGGGGCGACGGAGTGCGGGCGAAAGCCGTCCCCAGACGATACCTTAGATATTTGTCGGCGTTTTGTATCGTCGGCTAGTAGATTTGTCAGGATTTGCGCGTCAGGGCTCGGATGGTGTGCTAAGAGGACACAAGTTTGTATACTGGTTCGGGCGAAATGTCCCTACGTCCAATGAAAAGCTGTTCGTGTTACTTGCACAATGTTTACAGTATGGGTTACAAACGGACGAGAGATGAATCGAGTCCTAGGTCTCTGTGTATAAAGTGGCGCTGAAGTATCTTTCTGTCGAAGCCTTCAGTTCATTCGATCTGCCCTTTGATAGGACATCTTGCCTCCCTTTTATAGCTCAAAGGGAGGAGGCCCATTACAAGAGAGAGAGGGAGAGAGAGACTAGACAGAGGAGAAGAAGGAGAGGACCCTCGTCGTACTGTACTTCCGCCAGCCTCGTAGACCCTTCTAGGTGACGCCTCGTAGACCCTTCTAGGTGAAGTCGTACACCCGAAGTGGCTGGAGTGACGCCGGCCCCTCCACACGTCTCTCCTTTCGTACGGGGATGGCCCCGACCCACAAGGGTCGGGTGAGACGAAAAAATTGGCCTCCAAGGGTCGGGTGAGGCGGAGCTCACACCCTTGGGGTCGGGCGAGACGGAGGGCAACCCCCAAGGGTCGGGCGAGGCGGAAGACGTCCTCCAAGGGTTGGGCGAGGCGGAAGACTGAAAGGTTTTGATGGCTAGAGGGGGGTGAATAGCCTAATAAAAATTCCTTTAAAAGCCACTCAAACAAATTGATCAATATGAAAGATAGCGAGATGCGGTTTTGCTTAGCCTACAAGGGGTGTTTGCAAGCCACCTATCCAATTCACAATTCTACTAAATCACTCAACCATCAATAAGATATCCGCACAAGCTACAAAGCTAGACTACACAAGAGCAACAACAAAAAATCAAAGTAAATGCTAGGGGGAAAAGGATTGATTATACCGACGTCGTCGAGAAGAGAAAAACCAATCAAGATAACCAATCACAATAATGACCAATCACCGGGTGAACACCAAGCTCAATCACAAGATAAGACAATCAATTTTTCACCCGAGGTTCACGTGCTTGCCGGCACGTTAGTCCCCGTTGTGTCCCCCTACACCACGTGGTTCGGTGGCTAATCGGTCTAACACATCGAGCCTCTCAAAAGGCGCCACAAGAACCTACCAATGGTGAGAAGTTGCAATGACACGAGCAATTTACTAGTGCTACCTTAGGCGCTCCGCCGGGGAAGGTGCAAACCCCTCACAAAATCACCGGAGTCGGCCATGAACAATCTCCAACACGTGCTGGACCTCCACCGCTGCTCCAAGCCGTCTAGGTGGCGACAACCATCAAGAGTAACAAGAAAACTCGCAGCAAAACAATCCCTCAAGTGCCTCTAGATGCAAAGCAATGATCAATGCACTTGAATCACTCAATCTCACTCAAGAATCGCAATCGAATGCAAGGAGATGAGTTGGAATGTGTGTGAGAGAGTTGGCTTAGCTCAAGAGAGTCACAAGAATGTCAAAATGCCAAGAGACTACTCCCATGGCCGGCCAACCACTATATATAGAGATACCCTTCGAAAAGAGCCGTTGGAAAAGTTACGGGGGCATCGGACGCTCCGATGCTTAGGCATCGGACGCACTCAGCAGCGTCCAATGCTCCTGTAGCTGCCACGAATCCCTGTTCATTTAAATTCCAACGGTCGACTTCATATACATCGAACGCGTCCGACGTCCACAACGGATCCACCTCAATGCCGCGTCCGATGCTTGTCCAGTAAGTATCCAGAGACGGTCTCGTCGCATCGGATGCGTCTGTCGGCATGCCATCGGACGCTCCAGCGTCCGGTGCATGCAGAGCTTCGCGAGGCTGTCGACGTCACCACTTCACCGGACGCGTGAACAGTGAATGTTCAGCGTCTGATGCAAAACCCTCGTTGCATCCGATACTCTGTTCCAGAGAGGTTGCAACGTGGCGCTGTCATCGGACGCGCGGCCAGCGTTCGATGCTGCTACTCGAGCTATTTTCAAGTTTTAAGTTCATTTCTTGATTTTCCTAAGCATGTATGAGCTATTCCAAGTATGTAGATTATTCAAGCACACATTTTAGCTCATTTTCAAGTTAAGCACATAGGGCGAGCATGATGCGCTCTATCCAAATGCATATGCTCAATGAATGACACCTAGAGGCACATGTAGGACTCAATTGCAAAGAGAATTCCCCTCTTCATAGTACAGCTATTTATCCTAAGTCATCCACACCCTCTATGGTGTCATTCATTGAGCATATGCATTTGGATAGAGCGCATCATGCTCGCCCTATGTGCTTAACTTGAAAATGAGCTAAAATGTGTGCTTGAATAATCTACATACTTGGAATAGCTCATACATGCTTAGGAAAATCAAGAAATGAACTTAAAACTTGAAAATAGCTCGAGTAGCAGCATCGAACGCTGGCCGCGCGTCCGATGACAGCGCCACGTTGCAACCTCTCTGGAACAGAGTATCGGATGCAACGAGGGTTTTGCATCAGACGCTGAACATTCACTGTTCACGCGTCCGGTGAAGTGGTGACGTCGACAGCCTCGCGAAGCTCTGCATGCACCGGACGCTGGAGCGTCCGATGGCATGCCGACAGACGCATCCGATGCGACGAGACCGTCTCTGGATACTTACTGGACAAGCATCGGACGCGGCATTGAGGTGGATCCGTTGTGGACGTCGGACGCGTTCGATGTATATGAAGTCGACCGTTGGAATTTAAATGAACAGGGATTCGTGGCAGCTACAGGAGCATTGGACGCTGCTGAGTGCGTCCGATGCCTAAGCATCGGAGCGTCCGATGCCCCCGTAACTTTTCCAACGGCTCTTTTCGAAGGGTATCTCTATATATAGTGGTTGGCCGGCCATGGGAGTAGTCTCTTGGCATTTTGACATTCTTGTGACTCTCTTGAGCTAAGCCAACTCTCTCACACACATTCCAACTCATCTCCTTGCATTCGATTGCGATTCTTGAGTGAGATTGAGTGATTCAAGTGCATTGATCATTGCTTTGCATCTAGAGGCACTTGAGGGATTGTTTTGCTGCGAGTTTTCTTGTTACTCTTGATGGTTGTCGCCACCTAGACGGCTTGGAGCAGCGGTGGAGGTCCAGCACGTGTTGGAGATTGTTCATGGCCGACTCCGGTGATTTTGTGAGGGGTTTGCACCTTCCCCGGCGGAGCGCCTAAGGTAGCACTAGTAAATTGCTCGTGTCATTGCAACTTCTCACCATTGGTAGGTTCTTGTGGCGCCTTTTGAGAGGCTCGATGTGTTAGACCGATTAGCCACCGAACCACGTGGTGTAGGGGGACACAACGGGGACTAACGTGCCGGCAAGCACGTGAACCTCGGGTGAAAAATTGATTGTCTTATCTTGTGATTGAGCTTGGTGTTCACCCGGTGATTGGTCATTATTGTGATTGGTTATCTTGATTGGTTTTTCTCTTCTCGACGACGTCGGTATAATCAATCCTTTTCCCCCTAGCATTTACTTTGATTTTTTGTTGTTGCTCTTGTGTAGTCTAGCTTTGTAGCTTGTGCGGATATCTTATTGATGGTTGAGTGATTTAGTAGAATTGTGAATTGGATAGGTGGCTTGCAAACACCCCTTGTAGGCTAAGCAAAACCGCATCTCGCTATCTTTCATATTGATCAATTTGTTTGAGTGGCTTTTAAAGGAATTTTTATTAGGCTATTCACCCCCTCTAGCCATCAAAACCTTTCAGTCTTCCGCCTCGCCCAACCCTTGGAGGACGTCTTCCGCCTCGCCCGACCCTTGGGGGTTGCCCTCCGTCTCGCCCGACCCCAAGGGTGTGAGCTCCGCCTCACCCGACCCTTGGAGGCCAATTTTTTCGTCTCACCCGACCCTTGTGGGTCGGGGCCATCCCCGTACGAAAGGAGAGACGTGTGGAGGGGCCGGCGTCACTCCAGCCACTTCGGGTGTACGACTTCACCTAGAAGGGTCTACGAGGCGTCACCTAGAAGGGTCTACGAGGCTGGCGGAAGTACAGTACGACGAGGGTCCTCTCCTTCTTCTCCTCTGTCTAGTCTCTCTCTCCCTCTCTCTCTTGTAATGGGCCTCCTCCCTTTGAGCTATAAAAGGGAGGCAAGATGTCCTATCAAAGGGCAGATCGAATGAACTGAAGGCTTCGACAGAAAGATACTTCAGCGCCACTTTATACACAGAGAGAGGGAGAGAGAGACTAGACAGAGGAGAAGAAGGAGAGGACCCTCGTCGTACTGTACTTCCGCCAGCCTCGTAGACCCTTCTAGGTGACGCCTCGTAGACCCTTCTAGGTGAAGTCGTACACCCGAAGTGGCTGGAGTGACGCCGGCCCCTCCACACGTCTCTCCTTTCGTACGGGGATGGCCCCGACCCACAAGGGTCGGGTGAGACGAAAAAATTGGCCTCCAAGGGTCGGGTGAGGCGGAGCTCACACCCTTGGGGTCGGGCGAGACGGAGGGCAACCCCCAAGGGTCGGGCGAGGCGGAAGACGTCCTCCAAGGGTTGGGCGAGGCGGAAGACTGAAAGGTTTTGATGGCTAGAGGGGGGTGAATAGCCTAATAAAAATTCCTTTAAAAGCCACTCAAACAAATTGATCAATATGAAAGATAGCGAGATGCGGTTTTGCTTAGCCTACAAGGGGTGTTTGCAAGCCACCTATCCAATTCACAATTCTACTAAATCACTCAACCATCAATAAGATATCCGCACAAGCTACAAAGCTAGACTACACAAGAGCAACAACAAAAAATCAAAGTAAATGCTAGGGGGAAAAGGATTGATTATACCGACGTCGTCGAGAAGAGAAAAACCAATCAAGATAACCAATCACAATAATGACCAATCACCGGGTGAACACCAAGCTCAATCACAAGATAAGACAATCAATTTTTCACCCGAGGTTCACGTGCTTGCCGGCACGTTAGTCCCCGTTGTGTCCCCCTACACCACGTGGTTCGGTGGCTAATCGGTCTAACACATCGAGCCTCTCAAAAGGCGCCACAAGAACCTACCAATGGTGAGAAGTTGCAATGACACGAGCAATTTACTAGTGCTACCTTAGGCGCTCCGCCGGGGAAGGTGCAAACCCCTCACAAAATCACCGGAGTCGGCCATGAACAATCTCCAACACGTGCTGGACCTCCACCGCTGCTCCAAGCCGTCTAGGTGGCGACAACCATCAAGAGTAACAAGAAAAAACTCGCAGCAAAACAATCCCTCAAGTGCCTCTAGATGCAAAGCAATGATCAATGCACTTGAATCACTCAATCTCACTCAAGAATCGCAATCGAATGCAAGGAGATGAGTTGGAATGTGTGTGAGAGAGTTGGCTTAGCTCAAGAGAGTCACAAGAATGTCAAAATGCCAAGAGACTACTCCCATGGCCGGCCAACCACTATATATAGAGATACCCTTCGAAAAGAGCCGTTGGAAAAGTTACGGGGGCATCGGACGCTCCGATGCTTAGGCATCGGACGCACTCAGCAGCGTCCAATGCTCCTGTAGCTGCCACGAATCCCTGTTCATTTAAATTCCAACGGTCGACTTCATATACATCGAACGCGTCCGACGTCCACAACGGATCCACCTCAATGCCGCGTCCGATGCTTGTCCAGTAAGTATCCAGAGACGGTCTCGTCGCATCGGATGCGTCTGTCGGCATGCCATCGGACGCTCCAGCGTCCGGTGCATGCAGAGCTTCGCGAGGCTGTCGACGTCACCACTTCACCGGACGCGTGAACAGTGAATGTTCAGCGTCTGATGCAAAACCCTCGTTGCATCCGATACTCTGTTCCAGAGAGGTTGCAACGTGGCGCTGTCATCGGACGCGCGGCCAGCGTTCGATGTATATGAAGTCGACCGTTGGAATTTAAATGAACAGGGATTCGTGGCAGCTACAGGAGCATTGGACGCTGCTGAGTGCGTCCGATGCCTAAGCATCGGAGCGTCCGATGCCCCCGTAACTTTTCCAACGGCTCTTTTCGAAGGGTATCTCTATATATAGTGGTTGGCCGGCCATGGGAGTAGTCTCTTGGCATTTTGACATTCTTGTGACTCTCTTGAGCTAAGCCAACTCTCTCACACACATTCCAACTCATCTCCTTGCATTCGATTGCGATTCTTGAGTGAGATTGAGTGATTCAAGTGCATTGATCATTGCTTTGCATCTAGAGGCACTTGAGGGATTGTTTTGCTGCGAGTTTTCTTGTTACTCTTGATGGTTGTCGCCACCTAGACGGCTTGGAGCAGCGGTGGAGGTCCAGCACGTGTTGGAGATTGTTCATGGCCGACTCCGGTGATTTTGTGAGGGGTTTGCACCTTCCCCGGCGGAGCGCCTAAGGTAGCACTAGTAAATTGCTCGTGTCATTGCAACTTCTCACCATTGGTAGGTTCTTGTGGCGCCTTTTGAGAGGCTCGATGTGTTAGACCGATTAGCCACCGAACCACGTGGTGTAGGGGGACACAACGGGGACTAACGTGCCGGCAAGCACGTGAACCTCGGGTGAAAAATTGATTGTCTTATCTTGTGATTGAGCTTGGTGTTCACCCGGTGATTGGTCATTATTGTGATTGGTTATCTTGATTGGTTTTTCTCTTCTCGACGACGTCGGTATAATCAATCCTTTTCCCCCTAGCATTTACTTTGATTTTTTGTTGTTGCTCTTGTGTAGTCTAGCTTTGTAGCTTGTGCGGATATCTTATTGATGGTTGAGTGATTTAGTAGAATTGTGAATTGGATAGGTGGCTTGCAAACACCCCTTGTAGGCTAAGCAAAACCGCATCTCGCTATCTTTCATATTGATCAATTTGTTTGAGTGGCTTTTAAAGGAATTTTTATTAGGCTATTCACCCCCCTCTAGCCATCAAAACCTTTCAGTCTTCCGCCTCGCCCAACCCTTGGAGGACGTCTTCCGCCTCGCCCGACCCTTGGGGGTTGCCCTCCGTCTCGCCCGACCCCAAGGGTGTGAGCTCCGCCTCACCCGACCCTTGGAGGCCAATTTTTTCGTCTCACCCGACCCTTGTGGGTCGGGGCCATCCCCGTACGAAAGGAGAGACGTGTGGAGGGGCCGGCGTCACTCCAGCCACTTCGGGTGTACGACTTCACCTAGAAGGGTCTACGAGGCGTCACCTAGAAGGGTCTACGAGGCTGGCGGAAGTACAGTACGACGAGGGTCCTCTCCTTCTTCTCCTCTGTCTAGTCTCTCTCTCCCTCTCTCTGTGTATAAAGTGGCGCTGAAGTATCTTTCTGTCGAAGCCTTCAGTTCATTCGATCTGCCCTTTGATAGGACATCTTGCCTCCCTTTTATAGCTCAAAGGGAGGAGGCCCATTACAAGAGAGAGAGGGAGAGAGAGACTAGACAGAGGAGAAGAAGGAGAGGACCCTCGTCGTACTGTACTTCCGCCAGCCTCGTAGACCCTTCTAGGTGACGCCTCGTAGACCCTTCTAGGTGAAGTCGTACACCCGAAGTGGCTGGAGTGACGCCGGCCCCTCCACACGTCTCTCCTTTCGTACGGGGATGGCCCCGACCCACAAGGGTCGGGTGAGACGAAAAAATTGGCCTCCAAGGGTCGGGTGAGGCGGAGCTCACACCCTTGGGGTCGGGCGAGACGGAGGGCAACCCCCAAGGGTCGGGCGAGGCGGAAGACGTCCTCCAAGGGTTGGGCGAGGCGGAAGACTGAAAGGTTTTGATGGCTAGAGGGGGGTGAATAGCCTAATAAAAATTCCTTTAAAAGCCACTCAAACAAATTGATCAATATGAAAGATAGCGAGATGCGGTTTTGCTTAGCCTACAAGGGGTGTTTGCAAGCCACCTATCCAATTCACAATTCTACTAAATCACTCAACCATCAATAAGATATCCGCACAAGCTACAAAGCTAGACTACACAAGAGCAACAACAAAAAATCAAAGTAAATGCTAGGGGGAAAAGGATTGATTATACCGACGTCGTCGAGAAGAGAAAAACCAATCAAGATAACCAATCACAATAATGACCAATCACCGGGTGAACACCAAGCTCAATCACAAGATAAGACAATCAATTTTTCACCCGAGGTTCACGTGCTTGCCGGCACGTTAGTCCCCGTTGTGTCCCCCTACACCACGTGGTTCGGTGGCTAATCGGTCTAACACATCGAGCCTCTCAAAAGGCGCCACAAGAACCTACCAATGGTGAGAAGTTGCAATGACACGAGCAATTTACTAGTGCTACCTTAGGCGCTCCGCCGGGGAAGGTGCAAACCCCTCACAAAATCACCGGAGTCGGCCATGAACAATCTCCAACACGTGCTGGACCTCCACCGCTGCTCCAAGCCGTCTAGGTGGCGACAACCATCAAGAGTAACAAGAAAACTCGCAGCAAAACAATCCCTCAAGTGCCTCTAGATGCAAAGCAATGATCAATGCACTTGAATCACTCAATCTCACTCAAGAATCGCAATCGAATGCAAGGAGATGAGTTGGAATGTGTGTGAGAGAGTTGGCTTAGCTCAAGAGAGTCACAAGAATGTCAAAATGCCAAGAGACTACTCCCATGGCCGGCCAACCACTATATATAGAGATACCCTTCGAAAAGAGCCGTTGGAAAAGTTACGGGGGCATCGGACGCTCCGATGCTTAGGCATCGGACGCACTCAGCAGCGTCCAATGCTCCTGTAGCTGCCACGAATCCCTGTTCATTTAAATTCCAACGGTCGACTTCATATACATCGAACGCGTCCGACGTCCACAACGGATCCACCTCAATGCCGCGTCCGATGCTTGTCCAGTAAGTATCCAGAGACGGTCTCGTCGCATCGGATGCGTCTGTCGGCATGCCATCGGACGCTCCAGCGTCCGGTGCATGCAGAGCTTCGCGAGGCTGTCGACGTCACCACTTCACCGGACGCGTGAACAGTGAATGTTCAGCGTCTGATGCAAAACCCTCGTTGCATCCGATACTCTGTTCCAGAGAGGTTGCAACGTGGCGCTGTCATCGGACGCGCGGCCAGCGTTCGATGCTGCTACTCGAGCTATTTTCAAGTTTTAAGTTCATTTCTTGATTTTCCTAAGCATGTATGAGCTATTCCAAGTATGTAGATTATTCAAGCACACATTTTAGCTCATTTTCAAGTTAAGCACATAGGGCGAGCATGATGCGCTCTATCCAAATGCATATGCTCAATGAATGACACCTAGAGGCACATGTAGGACTCAATTGCAAAGAGAATTCCCCTCTTCATAGTACAGCTATTTATCCTAAGTCATCCACACCCTCTATGGTGTCTTGGATGCAAACCGAAAAGTCCTATCATATACCTTTGCCTTGAGCTCCATGTTTTGACTTTGCATCGCACCTTCTTTCAACTCGATCATGGCAAGCACTTGATCATTTCACCATTGCTTGATCCTTGCTTCACCATGCCATTGTACCAGCCACGTCATAGCTACACACATGTCTTTGCTATGTGGTTAGTACTAGGTATTGTCACTAATTACCAATACTAAACATAGGACTTTCAAAGACGGCCCCCAAGGGTCGGGCAAGGCGTAAACCCCGTTATTGGGTCGGTCAAGACCGCATCATCGCCCTTGACCGCCGATCGTCCTGACTTTCTGATCCCTCGAAGGGGCGTCGCGGTGTCAGTACAGGAAACAGGCGGGTAGTCTTATCTGTGCAGGCGGTCCGTAGGGTGCTGCTTCACGCCCAGACCTAGCGGTCCGAAGGGTAGCGCCCTTTATGGTCCGGGAGACGTGCGCGGACACGCTCCTGTCCCATCGGGGCAAGCGCATTTGATGCACCCAACTATCATCCTGTCCTACGCGGGTGGTCAGGTCTGGCGAGAATAAACTTGGATGGGAGTCGCTCGGCCCAGCGTAGAGACGGCCGAGGTGGGCCTCTGACGCCTGTTGACGGTCGTTAAGTATCAATTTCTATGTGTCAACAAAAACTAAAAAGGACTTAATTGAATCATCACCATAGACTTAGGGGGTCTAACTGACAGATTTCCACTAGTTTTGGTGAGTTTGTGTTTTTACAGGGAGTTATTAGGAAATGAACCAAGGAAGGTCCATAAACAAAGTTTACATCAAGATAATCAAGCCTGCGGTAATTTTCCGTAATGAGATGGACCTAAAAAGCAATTGGGCCGAACGGGAGGCGAGACGGGGCCCAGCCTAGGGCGCCCACCCTAACCTGGTGGCCAATCAGAGCCAACCTCGTGGATTATGCTCCACCGCCTCTAAGGATCAAGGAAAACCGTGCGATCAAGGTCAGTTTGATCCGACGGCCGATGTTCATTTGAAAGGGCTATATAAGCCGAGGCGATCCACCCCTAGGGGGGAGGAGAAATCATTATTAGAGGAAGCCATCAAAGTTAGGGTTTAGAATCCTTCTCTCCACCAGAGAATTAGAATAGCTACTCCCAATTCCTTCAAGTTCTATAGGATTGATTAGATAGATTTAGAGAAGTAGAGCAATTGCGCTCTAGATTTCGGATCTTCGTCATAAAGATTGGTATTATTTCATATCTTTCTCTACGACTTTATTCTAATATCATTATGTCTCTATTTATTATGCTCCTAGTTTGCTCTAGTTCTATATTTGATATGGTTATGATTGATAATCAGTTTATGTATAAATTTGCAAAGTGCTTAGCTCTTGTCGCGCGGGAGTTGAGTGGTAGATCACATGTAAGCATGGTGCTTAGATGCTATTTACCTGCAAATGTATCCTATTGGCCGGGTGTGGTAGTTCGTGGTAGTGACAGTTCTATTGAGTCTTATATAGTCCACTCCCCGTTAGTAGGACAGGCAGAATGTGTATTGCGGAGTAAGTCATGCTATGTTCTGGCTTTCTTTAGCAATGTTCCTTATACATGAATGAAGAGACTTTTATGCTATATATGATTTTATGTGTGCTAGAGTAGATTATGACTTAGTAGATTAGAACATACATAGAAGTTATTCTCTTGCTAGTCCGACGTCACCTTACATTTTATGTGGAGTAGTCTATCTCTAATCTCTGTGTTATTTATCTTGAGCTTATATTTCAATATCTTTATTATCATTATGGCTTACCCCCTGCCGAAGCAAATGACTGTGTGAGTGAGTTTCTCATTAGTAATCATGTTTTGCAAGTTCATCTCTAGTCTTGACCCTTTTGATAATGCAAGTCTTGCCTTTAGCGTTTGCCTCTTCGTAAAATTATAAATAACGATCCTGGAGATATTCTCTTGGTAAGATGCTATAATGGGTATTTTATCTGTGCGCTTGCGGATAGAATAATGTATTTTCTAGAGAGCCCTTATATTCATAAATACCTTAGTACACTCTAGCGCCATGCTGGGGATGACAACCTAGTATTCAAGTGGTGTTAGCAAGTGTCAACAAGCATTTTTGGCGCCATTGCCGGGGAAGGCAAAGGAAGCTTAGGAAGGAAGGTTAAGCATTGATATGCACATGAAATATTAGACTTAGATTATGGAGAAAAATTGCATAAACAGCTACTATTAAAATGAGAAATCACAACAAGGCACCTCTGCTTTGGCAGGATCACCCCTGTTGTTTTTCTATGTTTATATTTCTATACAGGGTATTACAGGATTGACTTTGATCTTCCTTGTACTTGGCCCTCTGGTCAAGCCAATGGAGTAAATTATCCATCTTGGTTGATAGTGCATGTACTTCTTCGGGTGATTCTTCTGTTTGGTGACAATGTTGAACTTCATCTTGGGACCAGCTTTGGTTTTCTGCTATCTTGTCCATAAATATCTCTGCTTTTCCAAGTGTAAGTTCCAAAAATGATCCTCCAGCAGATGCATCTAGGTACTCACGAGCCTTTTGGGTTAATCTATGGTAAAAGGTCTGCATAAGTAACCATCCGGCCAATCCATGGTGGGGACAATCTGATATGTATCCTTGAAAACGCTCCCATGCTTCTGGAATGGTCTCTGTCTTCTACTGTTGAAAACTGATAATCTTTCTTCTTAAGGCAACTGTTTTGCCTATAGGGAAGAACTTTGCTTGAAAGGCCTCCGAACATTTCGCCCAAGTGTTGATATCTTCTTTGTTGGTGTAAAACCACTTCCTCGCTCTTCCCTCAAGTGAGAATGGAAAGAGGCGAAGTAGTAGGATGTCTTGGTCGATTCCGTCGATATTGATTATGCTTCCAATCTCTAAGAAATCCTCTAAATGCATACTAGCATCTTACCAAGAGAATATCTCCAGGATCGTTATTTATAATTTTACGAAGAGGCAAACGCTAAAGGCAAGACTTGCATTATCAAAAGGGTCAAGACTAGAGATGAACTTGCAAAACATGATTACTAATGAGAAACTCACTCACACAGTCATTTGCTTCGGCAGGGGGTAAGCCATAATGATAATAAAGATATTGAAATATAAGCTCAAGATAAATAACACAGAGATTAGAGATAGACTACTCCACATAAAATGTAAGGTGACGTCGGACTAGCAAGAGAATAACTTCTATGTATGTTCTAATCTACTAAGTCATAATCTACTCTAGCACACATAAAATCATATATAGCATAAAAGTCTCTTCATTCATGTATAAGGAACATTGCTAAAGAAAGCCAGAACATAGCATGACTTACTCCGCAATACACATTCTGCCTGTCCTACTAACGGGGAGTGGACTATATAAGACTCAATAGAACTGTCACTACCACGAACTACCACACCCGGCCAATAGGATACATTTGCAGGTAAATAGCATCTAAGCACCATGCTTACATGTGATCTACCACTCAACTCCCGCGCGACAAGAGCTAAGCACTTTGCAAATTTATACATAAACTGATTATCAATCATAACCATATCAAATATAGAACTAGAGCAAACTAGGAGCATAATAAATAGAGACATAATGATATTAGAATAAAGTCGTAGAGAAAGATATGAAATAATACCAATCTTTATGACGAAGATCCGAAATCTAGAGCGCAATTGCTCTACTTCTCTAAATCTATCTAATCAATCCTATAGAACTTGAAGGAATTGGGAGTAGCTATTCTAATTCTCTGGTGGAGAGAAGGATTCTAAACCCTAACTTTGATGGCTTCCTCTAATAATGATTTCTCCTCCCCCCTAGGGGTGGATCGCCTCGGCTTATATAGCCCTTTCAAATGAACATCGGCCGTCGGATCAAACTGACCTTGATCGCACGGTTTTCCTTGATCCTTAGAGGCGGTGGAGCATAATCCACGAGGTTGGCTCTGATTGGCCACCAGGTTAGGGTGGGCGCCCTAGGCTGGGCCCCGTCTCGCCTCCCGTTCGGCCCAATTGCTTTTTAGGTCCATCTCATTACGGAAAATTACCGCAGGCTTGATTATCTTGATGTAAACTTTGTTTATGGACCTTCCTTGGTTCATTTCCTAATAACTCCCTGTAAAAACACAAACTCACCAAAACTAGTGGAAATCTGTCAGTTAGACCCCCTAAGTCTATGGTGATGATTCAATTAAGTCCTTTTTAGTTTTTGTTGACACATAGAAATTGATACTTAACGACCGTCAACAGGCGTCAGAGGCCCACCTCGGCCGTCTCTACGCTGGGCCGAGCGACTCCCATCCAAGTTTATTCTCGCCAGACCTGACCACCCGCGTAGGACAGGATGATAGTTGGGTGCATCAAATGCGCTTGCCCCGATGGGACAGGAGCGTGTCCGCGCACGTCTCCCGGACCATAAAGGGCGCTACCCTTCGGACCGCTAGGTCTGGGCGTGAAGCAGCACCCTACGGACCGCCTGCACAGATAAGACTACCCGCCTGTTTCCTGTACTGACACCGCGACGCCCCTTCGAGGGATCAGAAAGTCAGGACGATCGGCGGTCAAGGGCGATGATGCGGTCTTGACCGACCCAATAACGGGGTTTACGCCTTGCCCGACCCTTGGGGGCCGTCTTTGAAAGTCCTATGTTTAGTATTGGTAATTAGTGACAATACCTAGTACTAACCACATAGCAAAGACATGTGTGTAGCTATGACGTGGCTGGTACAATGGCATGGTGAAGCAAGGATCAAGCAATGGTGAAATGATCAAGTGCTTGCCATGATCGAGTTGAAAGAAGGTGCGATGCAAAGTCAAAACATGGAGCTCAAGGCAAAGGTATATGATAGGACTTTTCGGTTTGCATCCAAGACACCATAGAGGGTGTGGATGACTTAGGATAAATAGCTGTACTATGAAGAGGGGAATTCTCTTTGCAATTGAGTCCTACATGTGCCTCTAGG
>JAHUYU010000138.1:0-32587 GCA_030439765.1 Tripidium arundinaceum
CTTGACTGCACCGTGGCCAGGCCAGCTCGGTGAGTCTTCCGCCAAACCAGCTAGTGCGCTGAGCTCGCTATGACACCGTCTAGCTCATCGGCTCGTCCGTTTCACCTCTACCGTGCAGGACACATCGGAACGTACACTCGCCCGCCCAGTTCACGCGCCGCAGCCGCCATCACCGTCGACAAGGCGGAAAGAGGAAGAGAGACCAGCGACGGTGTCCTATTTATGGAACGGCCGGAACAGCGCGCGTGCGACACGCAGCTGCTTCCCGCGTCCACGTCGAAGCAGGAGGTGGCGTCTGGGCGCGCCTGGAAACCGGCAGAAGGACGCCGGCGGCGAGCTCTCTGCCTGCTTGCTCCTTTGCGCTATTTACAGAAATGCCACTGACTCCATTTTTCAAATTACTTTCAAAATTATATAACAACTTGAAAATATCCAAAAATAAAAGTTGTTCCATTTTTCATGTTCTACAACTTTCATATTTGGACTATCTTCAAATTCTGCCTATATTTTGAATTTTGAATTTGGGGTCCAAATTAGGGTTTGAATGTTTTCAAAATTACTTTAAATTTTATATTAAAACTTTAAAAACTTCATATACCAAAGTTGTACCTCTTGACAAGTACTACAACTTTGCTTTTTTGTGTCAACCCCAAATTATGTATAATTTTTAAACTCTAAAAAAGTTGTTAACCACGGCACCAGTCTTAGCACAACCAGATATTGAGAAGTCATTTGATGTTTACTGTGATGCTTCTGGTACTGGCATTGGGTGTGTACTGATGCAAGAAGGCTGAGTTATAGCTTATGCTTCAAGACAACTTAAGCGTCATGAAGAACACTATCCAACTCATGATCTAGAATTAGCAGCTGTGGTGCATGCCTTGAAGATCTGGCGTCATTATCTGCTAGGCAACACTTGTCATATCTATACAGATCATAAGAGTTTGAAGTATATTTTCACTCAGTCGGAGTTGAACATGAGACAAAGAAGATGGCTAGAATTGATCAAAGACTATGACCTTGAAGTACATTATCATCCTGGTAAAGCAAATGTTGTTGCAGATGCTCTCAGTCGAAAGACTCATTGCAACTGCGTTAATGTCAAGCCCATGGATCATGCTTTATGTCATGAATTAGAGAAACTCAATGTGGAGATAGTTCAGCAAGGCAGTCTTTCCAATGTTACTATCGAATCAACGATCAGAGATCAGATCATTACAACCCAGAAAGAAAGCAAGGGTATAGCTCATATTAAAGAGAAAGTTAGAGCTGGTAAAGCATCTTGTTTCAAAATTGATGACGCAGATGTGTTATGGTTCAAGAATCGTCTAGTAGTACCAAAGGTTCCAGAGTTACGTCAATTGATCCTTGATGAAGCACACTTGACAAGATTTTCTATTCATCCAGGAAGTAACAAGATGTATCAGGATCTAAAACAGAAATTCTGGTGGACCAAAATGAAGATTGAGATTGCTCGATATATAGCTAAGTGTGACACTTGTCAGAAAGTGAAAGCTGTGCATCTGAAGTCAGCCGGAGAGCTACAACCTTTACCTATTCCAGCTTGGAAATGGGAAGATATTAGTATGGACTTTATAGTTGGGTTACCCAAGACATCAAAAGGTTTTGATTCAATCTGGGTTGTGGTAGACCGTCTCACTAAATCAGCCCATTTTATTCCAGTAAAGACTAATTACAGGGTGCCTCAATATGCACAGATGTATGTTGACCGAATTGTAAGTCTGCATGGTATACCCAAGACTATTGTTTCTGACCGAGGTACACAGTTTGTCTCTCAGTTCTGGAAACAACTACACAAGTCACTGGATACAAAGTTTTTGCATAGTACAGCTTATCATCCACAAACTGACGGATAGACTGAAAGAGTCAATCAAATCCTTGAAGATATGTTAAGATCTTGTGTGCTCACTTATTCAACTAAGTGGGATGAGTGTTTACCTTTAGCAGAGTTCTCTTACAATAATAGTTATCAAGAAAGTATCAAGATGGCGCCATTTGAAGCGCTATATGGTCGCAGGTGTAGAACTCCATTAAATTGGTCTGAACCTGGAGAGAGATGGTTCTTTGGGGTAGACCTGGTGAAGGAAGCTGAAGAGAAGGTCAGACAGATACAAAATAATTTAAAGGTAGCACAATCACGACAGAAGAGTTACTCTGACAAACGACGTCGACCACTGATATTTGCAGTAGGAGACTATGTATACTTGAAAGTGTCACCTATGAAAGGAGTCACTCGTTTTCGGGGTTAAGGGCAAGTTAGCACCTCGCTATATTGGTCCGTTTCAAATCCTCGAGCGATGTGGAAAAGTGGCATATCGTTTGGAGCTACCTGAACAACTCTCAGCGATCCACAAGGTGTTTCATGTATCGCAATTGAAGAAATGTCTGCAAGTGCCAGACCAAGTGGCAGATGTTGAAGGGGTTGAGTTAGAACCAGATCTGACCTATACAGAATATCCTGTCCGAATTCTAGATCAAAAAGATCGTGTCACTCGAAGCAGAACCATCAGGTTCTATAAGGTTCAATGGAACAAACACTCTGAAGAAGAAGCTACTTGGGAGTCTGAAGACTACCTGCTGGAGAACTTTCCTGAGTTTCTTGCTTCTGTTTAAGTTACAGTTCCTCTTCTACAAAATGTAACCTTCCTTTTATAAAAACCCTTATCTGTTTTTATGAAATAAGACTGAGATGTGTATGCCTGACACATTTCCTTTTCCATTACTTGACCCAAGGCTTTAAATCTCGGGACGAGATTTCTTTAAGGGGGAAGGAACTGTAACACCTCTGGTGTTAAACAACATTTAAAACCTGCCATGTCATCATATGCATTGCAAAGCACCCATATATGGTCATCATTTCATGTGCACCAACTTAAAATAAGTTTTAATTTCAAGATGGTTGTGCATAGGAGAGTAGCATGTTTAATTTATGCTTTTGGTATTGTTGTGAAACCCAACTAGTTTTTAAGTGGGTTCACTTTTGATTTTTGGTACAAGTGATATTTCATGTATGTTTGTGTATATGTGTATGTGTGTATCTATATATATATAATATGGTTTAAACCCTAAAATAGTAGTTTTGGGTGGTCTTCTTTGAAATGCCATGGTTATACTTTCAAAAAGTGTTTTGAACTCTATTCAATGAATAGTGTATTTCAAAAACCAATTTCCTAATTATATATTAAAGGGAAAACCCTAAATTCTATATTACCCTTTTACCCTTTTTCTATAGTTTAAAAATTATACATAATTTGGGGTTGACACAAAAAGCAAAGTTGTAGTACTTGTCAAGAGGTACAACTTTGGTATATGAAGTTTTTAAAGTTTTAATATAAAATTTAAAGTAATTTTGAAAACATTCAAACCCTAATTTGGACCCCAAATTCAAAATTCAAAATATAGGCAGAATTTGAAGATAGTCCAAATATGAAAGTTGTAGAACATGAAAAATGGAACAACTTTTATTTTTGGATATTTTCAAGTTGTTATATAATTTTGAAAGTAATTTGAAAAATGGAGTCAGTGGCATTTCTGTAAATAGCGCAAAGGAGCAAGCAGGCAGAGAGCTCGCCGCCGGCGTCCTTCTGCCGGTTTCCAGGCGCGCCCAGACGCCACCTCCTGCTTCGACGTGGCCGCGGCAGTGGAGAGCGACGGCGACGGCGGCGGAAAGAGGAAGAGAGACCAGCGACGGTGTCCTATTTATGGAACGGCCGGAACAGCGCGCGTGCGACACGCAGCTGCTTCCCGCGTCCACGTCGAAGCAGGAGGTGGCGTCTGGGCGCGCCTGGAAACCGGCAGAAGGACGCCGGCGGCGAGCTCTCTGCCTGCTTGCTCCTTTGCGCTATTTACAGAAATGCCACTGACTCCATTTTTCAAATTACTTTCAAAATTATATAACAACTTGAAAATATCCAAAAATAAAAGTTGTTCCATTTTTCATGTTCTACAACTTTCATATTTGGACTATCTTCAAATTCTGCCTATATTTTGAATTTTGAATTTGGGGTCCAAATTAGGGTTTGAATGTTTTCAAAATTACTTTAAATTTTATATTAAAACTTTAAAAACTTCATATACCAAAGTTGTACCTCTTGACAAGTACTACAACTTTGCTTTTTGTGTCAACCCCAAATTATGTATAATTTTTAAACTATAGAAAAAGGGTAAAAGGGTAATATAGAATTTAGGGTTTTCCCTTTAATATATAATTAGGAAATTGGTTTTTGAAATACACTATTCATTGAATAGAGTTCAAAACACTTTTTGAAAGTATAACCATGGCATTTCAAAGAAGACCACCCAAAACTACTATTTTAGGGTTTAAACCATATTATATATATATAGATACACACATACACATATACACAAACATACATGAAATATCACTTGTACCAAAAATCAAAAGTGAACCCACTTAAAAACTAGTTGGGTTTCACAACAATACCAAAAGCATAAATTAAACATGCTACTCTCCTATGCACAACCATCTTGAAATTAAAACTTATTTTAAGTTGGTGCACATGAAATGATGACCATATATGGGTGCTTTGCAATGCATATGATGACATGGCAGGTTTTAAATGTTGTTTAACACCAGAGGTGTTACAGTTCCTTCCCCCTTAAAGAAATCTCGTCCCGAGATTTAAAGCCTTGGGTCAAGTAATGGAAAAGGAAATGTGTCAGGCATACACATCTCAGTCTTATTTCATAAAACAGATAAGGGTTTTTATAAAAGGAAGGTTACATTTTGTAGAAGAGGAACTGTAACTTAAACAGAAGCAAGAAACTCAGGAAAGTTCTCCAGCAGGTAGTCTTCAGACTCCCAAGTAGCTTCTTCTTCAGAGTGTTTGTTCCATTGAACCTTATAGAACCTGATGGTTCTGCTTCGAGTGACACGATCTTTTTGATCTAGAATTCGGACAGGATATTCTGTATAGGTCAGATCTGGTTCTAACTCAACCCCTTCAACATCTGCCACTTGGTCTGGCACTTGCAGACATTTCTTCAATTGCGATACATGAAACACCTTGTGGATCGCTGAGAGTTGTTCAGGTAGCTCCAAACGATATGCCACTTTTCCACATCGCTCGAGGATTTGAAACGGACCAATATAGCGAGGTGCTAACTTGCCCTTAACCCCGAAACGAGTGACTCCTTTCATAGGTGACACTTTCAAGTATACATAGTCTCCTACTGCAAATATCAGTGGTCGACGTCGTTTGTCAGAGTAACTCTTCTGTCGTGATTGTGCTACCTTTAAATTATTTTGTATCTGTCTGACCTTCTCTTCAGCTTCCTTCACCAGGTCTACCCCAAAGAACCATCTCTCTCCAGGTTCAGACCAATTTAATGGAGTTCTACACCTGCGACCATATAGCGCTTCAAATGGCGCCATCTTGATACTTTCTTGATAACTATTATTGTAAGAGAACTCTGCTAAAGGTAAACACTCATCCCACTTAGTTGAATAAGTGAGCACACAAGATCTTAACATATCTTCAAGGATTTGATTGACTCTTTCAGTCTATCCGTCAGTTTGTGGATGATAAGCTGTACTATGCAAAAACTTTGTATCCAGTGACTTGTGTAGTTGTTTCCAGAACTGAGAGACAAACTGTGTACCTCGGTCAGAAACAATAGTCTTGGGTATACCATGCAGACTTACAATTCGGTCAACATACATCTGTGCATATTGAGGCACCCTGTAATTAGTCTTTACTGGAATAAAATGGGCTGATTTAGTGAGACGGTCTACCACAACCCAGATTGAATCAAAACCTTTTGATGTCTTGGGTAACCCAACTATAAAGTCCATACTAATATCTTCCCATTTCCAAGCTGGAATAGGTAAAGGTTGTAGCTCTCCGGCTGACTTCAGATGCACAGCTTTCACTTTCTGACAAGTGTCACACTTAGCTATATATCGAGCAATCTCAATCTTCATTTTGGTCCACCAGAATTTCTGTTTTAGATCCTGATACATCTTGTTACTTCCTGGATGAATAGAAAATCTTGTCAAGTGTGCTTCATCAAGGATCAATTGACGTAACTCTGGAACCTTTGGTACTACTAGACGATTCTTGAACCATAACACATCTGCGTCATCAATTTTGAAACAAGATGCTTTACCAGCTCTAACTTTCTCTTTAATATGAGCTATACCCTTGCTTTCTTTCTGGGTTGTAATGATCTGATCTCTGATCGTTGATTCGATAGTAACATTGGAAAGACTGCCTTGCTGAACTATCTCCACATTGAGTTTCTCTAATTCATGACATAAAGCATGATCCATGGGCTTGACATTAACGCAGTTGCAATGAGTCTTTCGACTGAGAGCATCTGCAACAACATTTGCTTTACCAGGATGATAATGTACTTCAAGGTCATAGTCTTTGATCAATTCTAGCCATCTTCTTTGTCTCATGTTCAACTCCGACTGAGTGAAAATATACTTCAAACTCTTATGATCTGTATAGATATGACAAGTGTTGCCTAGCAGATAATGACGCCAGATCTTCAAGGCATGCACCACAGCTGCTAATTCTAGATCATGAGTTGGATAGTGTTCTTCATGACGCTTAAGTTGTCTTGAAGCATAAGCTATAACTCAGCCTTCTTGCATCAGTACACACCCAATGCCAGTACCAGAAGCATCACAGTAAACATCAAATGACTTCTCAATATCTGGTTGTGCTAAGACTGGTGCCGTGGTTAACAACTTTTTTAGAGTTTAAAAATTATACATAATTTGGGGTTGACACAAAAAGCAAAGTTGTAGTACTTGTCAAGAGGTACAACTTTGGTATATGAAGTTTTTAAAGTTTTAATATAAAATTTAAAGTAATTTTGAAAACATTCAAACCCTAATTTGGACCCCAAATTCAAAATTCAAAATATAGGCAGAATTTGAAGATAGTCCAAATATGAAAGTTGTAGAACATGAAAAATGGAACAACTTTTATTTTTGGATATTTTCAAGTTGTTATATAATTTTGAAAGTAATTTGAAAAATGGAGTCAGTGGCATTTCTGTAAATAGCGCAAAGGAGCAAGCAGGCAGAGAGCTCGCCGCCGGCGTCCTTCTGCCGGTTTCCAGGCGCGCCCAGACGCCACCTCCTGCTTCGACGTGGACGCGGGAAGCAGCTGCGTGTCGCACGCGCGCTGTTCCGGCCGTTCCATAAATAGGACACCGTCGCTGGTCTCTCTTCCTCTTTCCGCCGCCGTCGCCGTCGCTCTCCACTGCCGCGGCCAATTCATCGTCCTCGCTCCACCGCCGTCAAATTCGTCTAGCACAAAGCTTCGCCACGCTCTTGCGATCCTTCTGAGCCTGCTAGCAAGCCGTGACATCGCCGGAGTGGTCCGGTGTCGCCCTTCTTCTCCACGGCCGGCTGCCGAGCCGCCGAGCTTGACCTCACCGTGGCCAGGCCAGCTCGGTGAGTCTTCCGCCAAACCAGCTAGTGCGCTGAGCTCGCTATGACACCGTCTAGCTCATCGGCTCGTCCGTTTCACCTCTACCGTGCAGGACACATCGGAACGTACACTCGCCGCCCAGTTCACGCCGCCGCAGCCGCCATCACCGTCGACAAGGCGGAAAGAGGAAGAGAGACCAGCGACGGTGTCCTATTTATGGAACGGCCGGAACAGCGCGCGTGCGACACGCAGCTGCTTCCCGCGTCCACGTCGAAGCAGGAGGTGGCGTCTGGGCGCGCCTGGAAACCGGCAGAAGGACGCCGGCGGCGAGCTCTCTGCCTGCTTGCTCCTTTGCGCTATTTACAGAAATGCCACTGACTCCATTTTTCAAATTACTTTCAAAATTATATAACAACTTGAAAATATCCAAAAATAAAAGTTGTTCCATTTTTCATGTTCTACAACTTTCATATTTGGACTATCTTCAAATTCTGCCTATATTTTGAATTTTGAATTTGGGGTCCAAATTAGGGTTTGAATGTTTTCAAAATTACTTTAAATTTTATATTAAAACTTTAAAAACTTCATATACCAAAGTTGTACCTCTTGACAAGTACTACAACTTTGCTTTTTGTGTCAACCCCAAATTATGTATAATTTTTAAACTCTAAAAAAGTTGTTAACCACGGCACCAGTCTTAGCACAACCAGATATTGAGAAGTCATTTGATGTTTACTGTGATGCTTCTGGTACTGGCATTGGGTGTGTACTGATGCAAGAAGGCTGAGTTATAGCTTATGCTTCAAGACAACTTAAGCGTCATGAAGAACACTATCCAACTCATGATCTAGAATTAGCAGCTGTGGTGCATGCCTTGAAGATCTGGCGTCATTATCTGCTAGGCAACACTTGTCATATCTATACAGATCATAAGAGTTTGAAGTATATTTTCACTCAGTCGGAGTTGAACATGAGACAAAGAAGATGGCTAGAATTGATCAAAGACTATGACCTTGAAGTACATTATCATCCTGGTAAAGCAAATGTTGTTGCAGATGCTCTCAGTCGAAAGACTCATTGCAACTGCGTTAATGTCAAGCCCATGGATCATGCTTTATGTCATGAATTAGAGAAACTCAATGTGGAGATAGTTCAGCAAGGCAGTCTTTCCAATGTTACTATCGAATCAACGATCAGAGATCAGATCATTACAACCCAGAAAGAAAGCAAGGGTATAGCTCATATTAAAGAGAAAGTTAGAGCTGGTAAAGCATCTTGTTTCAAAATTGATGACGCAGATGTGTTATGGTTCAAGAATCGTCTAGTAGTACCAAAGGTTCCAGAGTTACGTCAATTGATCCTTGATGAAGCACACTTGACAAGATTTTCTATTCATCCAGGAAGTAACAAGATGTATCAGGATCTAAAACAGAAATTCTGGTGGACCAAAATGAAGATTGAGATTGCTCGATATATAGCTAAGTGTGACACTTGTCAGAAAGTGAAAGCTGTGCATCTGAAGTCAGCCGGAGAGCTACAACCTTTACCTATTCCAGCTTGGAAATGGGAAGATATTAGTATGGACTTTATAGTTGGGTTACCCAAGACATCAAAAGGTTTTGATTCAATCTGGGTTGTGGTAGACCGTCTCACTAAATCAGCCCATTTTATTCCAGTAAAGACTAATTACAGGGTGCCTCAATATGCACAGATGTATGTTGACCGAATTGTAAGTCTGCATGGTATACCCAAGACTATTGTTTCTGACCGAGGTACACAGTTTGTCTCTCAGTTCTGGAAACAACTACACAAGTCACTGGATACAAAGTTTTTGCATAGTACAGCTTATCATCCACAAACTGACGGATAGACTGAAAGAGTCAATCAAATCCTTGAAGATATGTTAAGATCTTGTGTGCTCACTTATTCAACTAAGTGGGATGAGTGTTTACCTTTAGCAGAGTTCTCTTACAATAATAGTTATCAAGAAAGTATCAAGATGGCGCCATTTGAAGCGCTATATGGTCGCAGGTGTAGAACTCCATTAAATTGGTCTGAACCTGGAGAGAGATGGTTCTTTGGGGTAGACCTGGTGAAGGAAGCTGAAGAGAAGGTCAGACAGATACAAAATAATTTAAAGGTAGCACAATCACGACAGAAGAGTTACTCTGACAAACGACGTCGACCACTGATATTTGCAGTAGGAGACTATGTATACTTGAAAGTGTCACCTATGAAAGGAGTCACTCGTTTCGGGGTTAAGGGCAAGTTAGCACCTCGCTATATTGGTCCGTTTCAAATCCTCGAGCGATGTGGAAAAGTGGCATATCGTTTGGAGCTACCTGAACAACTCTCAGCGATCCACAAGGTGTTTCATGTATCGCAATTGAAGAAATGTCTGCAAGTGCCAGACCAAGTGGCAGATGTTGAAGGGGTTGAGTTAGAACCAGATCTGACCTATACAGAATATCCTGTCCGAATTCTAGATCAAAAAGATCGTGTCACTCGAAGCAGAACCATCAGGTTCTATAAGGTTCAATGGAACAAACACTCTGAAGAAGAAGCTACTTGGGAGTCTGAAGACTACCTGCTGGAGAACTTTCCTGAGTTTCTTGCTTCTGTTTAAGTTACAGTTCCTCTTCTACAAAATGTAACCTTCCTTTTATAAAAACCCTTATCTGTTTTTATGAAATAAGACTGAGATGTGTATGCCTGACACATTTCCTTTTCCATTACTTGACCCAAGGCTTTAAATCTCGGGACGAGATTTCTTTAAGGGGGAAGGAACTGTAACACCTCTGGTGTTAAACAACATTTAAAACCTGCCATGTCATCATATGCATTGCAAAGCACCCATATATGGTCATCATTTCATGTGCACCAACTTAAAATAAGTTTTAATTTCAAGATGGTTGTGCATAGGAGAGTAGCATGTTTAATTTATGCTTTTGGTATTGTTGTGAAACCCAACTAGTTTTTAAGTGGGTTCACTTTTGATTTTTGGTACAAGTGATATTTCATGTATGTTTGTGTATATGTGTATGTGTGTATCTATATATATATAATATGGTTTAAACCCTAAAATAGTAGTTTTGGGTGGTCTTCTTTGAAATGCCATGGTTATACTTTCAAAAAGTGTTTTGAACTCTATTCAATGAATAGTGTATTTCAAAAACCAATTTCCTAATTATATATTAAAGGGAAAACCCTAAATTCTATATTACCCTTTTACCCTTTTTCTATAGTTTAAAAATTATACATAATTTGGGGTTGACACAAAAAGCAAAGTTGTAGTACTTGTCAAGAGGTACAACTTTGGTATATGAAGTTTTTAAAGTTTTAATATAAAATTTAAAGTAATTTTGAAAACATTCAAACCCTAATTTGGACCCCAAATTCAAAATTCAAAATATAGGCAGAATTTGAAGATAGTCCAAATATGAAAGTTGTAGAACATGAAAAATGGAACAACTTTTATTTTTGGATATTTTCAAGTTGTTATATAATTTTGAAAGTAATTTGAAAAATGGAGTCAGTGGCATTTCTGTAAATAGCGCAAAGGAGCAAGCAGGCAGAGAGCTCGCCGCCGGCGTCCTTCTGCCGGTTTCCAGGCGCGCCCAGACGCCACCTCCTGCTTCGACGTGGACGCGGAAAGCAGCTGCGTGTCACGCACGCGCTGTTCCGGCCGTTCCATAAATAGGACACCGTCGCCGGTCTCTCTTCCTCTTTCCGCCGCCGTCGCCGTCGCTCTCCACTGCCGCGGCCAATCCATCGTCCTCGCTCCACCGCCGTCAAATTCGTCTAGCACAAACCTTCGCCACGCTCTTGCGATCCTTCTGAGCCTGCTAGCAAGTCGTGACATCGCCGGAGTGGACCGGTGTCGCCCTTCTTCTCCACGGCCGGCTGCCGAGCCGCCGAGCTTGACCTCACCGTGGCCAGGCCAGCTCGGTGAGTCTTCCGCCAAACCAGCTAGTGCGCTGAGCTCGCTATGACACCGTCTAGCTCATCGGCTCGTCCGTTTCACCTCTACCGTGCAGGACACGTCGGAACGTACTCTCGCCGCCCAGTTCACGCCGCCGCAGACACTGCTATCGACGACCTCGGTGCTCCGCCCTCTTCCGATCCTCATCTCCGTGAGCAGTAGCACCGCGGTGAGCTCCTGATGCTACCTGTGTCATCCGTTTGATCGCTACCGTTCTATAGTCATCGGCGTAGCTTCGCGCCGCCGTGCCGAGCGCCATCGTACCGCCATGGCCGGTGCCATAGGTGCGCCGGAGTCTTTTTCTTGCGGTTTATGGTTTAGACAGGTTCGTAGTAACTCCAGGGATGCGAAGCTTTAGATGGTTTCGATGGAAACGCTCTGGTTCGCCGTAGTCACCTCGCCGGAGTCCCGCCGTGCCGCCATCGTCGCCGGTGAACACGCTCTGGTGAGCTAGGGTCTCGACGGTCCGGTCCAGTGAGTTCGCGAGGTGAAGGAGGTCACGTTAGTACTGACCTCACCGCCGGAGACCTCACCGCCGGCGAGAAATCGCCGGTCAGCACCGGTGGAGGCCGGGTCAGCGTCGATGCTGACGCTGACCGTCCGGGCCCGCGCGTCAGAGAGAGAAAGAGCGCGGGAGAGGTGAAACGGACGAGCCGATGAGCTAGACGGTGTCATAGCGAGCTCAGCGCACTAGCTGGTTTGGCGGAAGACTCACCGAGCTGGCCTGGCCACGGTGAGGTCAAGCTCGGCGGCTCGGCAGCCGGCCGTGGAGAAGAAGGGCGACACCGGTCCACTCCGGCGATGTCACGACTTGCTAGCAGGCTCAGAAGGATCGCAAGAGCGTGGCGAAGGTTTGTGCTAGACGAATTTGACGGCGGTGGAGCGAGGACGATGGATTGGCCGCGGCAGTGGAGAGCGACGGCGACGGCGGCGGAAAGAGGAAGAGAGACCGGCGACGGTGTCCTATTTATGGAACGGCCGGAACAGCGCGTGCGTGACACGCAGCTGCTTTCCGCGTCCACGTCGAAGCAGGAGGTGGCGTCTGGGCGCGCCTGGAAACCGGCAGAAGGACGCCGGCGGCGAGCTCTCTGCCTGCTTGCTCCTTTGCGCTATTTACAGAAATGCCACTGACTCCATTTTTCAAATTACTTTCAAAATTATATAACAACTTGAAAATATCCAAAAATAAAAGTTGTTCCATTTTTCATGTTCTACAACTTTCATATTTGGACCATCTTCAAATTCTGCCTACATTTTGAATTTTGAATTTGGGGTTCAAATTAGGGTTTGAATGTTTTCAAAATTACTTTAAATTTTATATTAAAACTTTAAAAACTTCATATACCAAAGTTGTACCTCTTGACAAGTACTACAACTTTGCTTTTTGTGTCAACCCCAAATTATGTATAATTTTTAAACTATAGAAAAAGGGTAAAAGGGTAATATAGAATTTAGGGTTTTTCCCTTTAATATAATTAGGAAATTGGTTTTTGAAATGCACTATTCATTGAATAGAGTTCAAAACACTTTTTGAAAGTATAACCATGGCATTTCAAAGAAGACCACCCAAAACTACTATTTTAGGGTTTAAACCATATTATATATATATATAGATACACACATACACATATACACAAACATACATGAAACATCACTTGTACCAAAAATCAAAAGTGAACCCACTTAAAAACTAGTTGGGTTTCACAACAATACCAAAAGCATAAATTAAACATGCTACTCTCCTATGCACAACCATCTTGAAATTAAAACTTATTTTAAGTTGGTGCACATGAAATGATGACCATATATGGGTGCTTTGCAATGCATATGATGACATGGCAGGTTTTAAATGTTGTTTAACACCAGAGGTGTTACAGTTCCTTCCCCCTTAAAGAAATCTCGTCCCGAGATTTAAAGCCTTGGGTCAAGTAATGGAAAAGGAAATGTGTCAGGCATACACATCTCAGTCTTATTTCATAAAAACAGATAAGGGTTTTTATAAAAGGAAGGTTTCATTTGGTAGAAGAGGAACTGTAACTTAAACAGAAGCAAGAAACTCAGGAAAGTTCTCCAGCAGGTAGTCTTCAGACTCCCAAGTAGCTTCTTCTTCAGAGTGTTTGTTCCATTGAACCTTATAGAACCTGATGGTTCTGCTTCGAGTGACATGATCTTTTTGATCTAGAATTCGGACAGGATATTCTGTATAGGTCAGATCTGGTTCTAACTCAACCCCTTCAACATCTGCCACTTGGTCTGGCACTCGCAGACATTTCTTCAATTGTGATACATGAAACACCTTGTGGATTGCTGAGAGTTGTTCAGGTAGCTCCAAACGATATGCCACTTTTCCACATCGCTCGAGGATTTGAAACGGACCAATATAGCGAGGTGCTAACTTGCCCTTAACCCCGAAACGAGTGACTCCTTTCATAGGTGACACTTTCAAGTATACATAGTCTCCTACTGCAAATATCAGTGGTCGACGTCGTTTGTCAGAGTAACTCTTCTGTCGTGATTGTGCTACCTTCAAATTATTTTGTATCTGTCTGACCTTCTCTTCAGCTTCCTTCACCAGGTCTACCCCAAAGAACCATCTCTCTCTAGGTTCAGACCAATTTAATGGAGTTCTACACCTGCGACCATATAGCGCTTCAAATGGCGCCATCTTGATACTTTCTTGATAACTATTATTGTAAGAGAACTCTGCTAAAGGTAAACACTCATCCCACTTAGTTGAATAAGTGAGCACACAAGATCTTAACATATCTTCAAGGATTTGATTGACTCTTTCAGTCTGTCCGTCAGTTTGTGGATGATAAGCTATACTATGCAAAAGCTTTGTATCCAGTGACTTGTGTAGTTGTTTCCAGAACTGAGAGACAAACTGTGTACCTCGGTCAGAAACAATCGTCTTGGGTATACCATGCAGACTTACAATTCGGTCAACATACATCTGTGCATATTGGGGCACCCTGTAATTAGTCTTTACTGGAATAAAATGGGCTGATTTAGTGAGACGGTCTACCACAACCCAGATTGAATCAAAACCTTTTGATGTCTTGGGTAACCCAACTATAAAGTCCATACTAATATCTTCCCATTTCCAAGCTGGAATAGGTAAAGGTTGTAGCTCTCCGGCTGACTTCAGATGCACAACTTTCACTTTCTGACAAGTGTCACACTTAGCTATATATCGAGCAATCTCAATCTTCATTTTGGTCCACCAGAATTTCTGTTTTAGATCCTGATACATCTTGTTACTTCCTGGATGAATAGAAAATCTTGTCAAGTGTGCTTCATCAAGGATCAATTGACGTAACTCAGGAACCTTTGGTACTACTAGACGATTCTTGAACCATAACACATCTGCGTCATGAAGAACACTATCCAACTCATGATCTAGAATTAGCAGCTGTGGTGCATGCCTTGAAGATCTGGGGTCATTATCTGCTAGGCAACACTTGTCATATCTATACAGATCATAAGAGTTTGAAGGTAGCACAATCACGACAGAAGAGTTACTCTGACAAACGACGTCGACCACTGATATTTGCAGTAGGAGACTATGTATACTTGAAAGTGTCACCTATGAAAGGAGTCACTCGTTTCGGGGTTAAGGGCAAGTTAGCACCTCGCTATATTGGTCCGTTTCAAATCCTCGAGCGATGTGGAAAAGTGGCATATCGTTTGGAGCTACCTGAACAACTCTCAGCAATCCACAAGGTGTTTCATGTATCACAATTGAAGAAATGTCTGCGAGTGCCAGACCAAGTGGCAGATGTTGAAGGGGTTGAGTTAGAACCAGATCTGACCTATACAGAATATCCTGTCCGAATTCTAGATCAAAAAGATCATGTCACTCGAAGCAGAACCATCAGGTTCTATAAGGTTCAATGGAACAAACACTCTGAAGAAGAAGCTACTTGGGAGTCTGAAGACTACCTGCTGGAGAACTTTCCTGAGTTTCTTGCTTCTGTTTAAGTTACAGTTCCTCTTCTACCAAATGAAACCTTCCTTTTATAAAAACCCTTATCTGTTTTTATGAAATAAGACTGAGATGTGTATGCCTGACACATTTCCTTTTCCATTACTTGACCCAAGGCTTTAAATCTCGGGACGAGATTTCTTTAAGGGGGAAGGAACTGTAACACCTCTGGTGTTAAACAACATTTAAAACCTGCCATGTCATCATATGCATTGCAAAGCACCCATATATGGTCATCATTTCATGTGCACCAACTTAAAATAAGTTTTAATTTCAAGATGGTTGTGCATAGGAGAGTAGCATGTTTAATTTATGCTTTTGGTATTGTTGTGAAACCCAACTAGTTTTTAAGTGGGTTCACTTTTGATTTTTGGTACAAGTGATGTTTCATGTATGTTTGTGTATATGTGTATGTGTGTATCTATATATATATATAATATGGTTTAAACCCTAAAATAGTAGTTTTGGGTGGTCTTCTTTGAAATGCCATGGTTATACTTTCAAAAAGTGTTTTGAACTCTATTCAATGAATAGTGCATTTCAAAAACCAATTTCCTAATTATATTAAAGGGAAAAACCCTAAATTCTATATTACCCTTTTACCCTTTTTCTATAGTTTAAAAATTATACATAATTTGGGGTTGACACAAAAAGCAAAGTTGTAGTACTTGTCAAGAGGTACAACTTTGGTATATGAAGTTTTTAAAGTTTTAATATAAAATTTAAAGTAATTTTGAAAACATTCAAACCCTAATTTGAACCCCAAATTCAAAATTCAAAATGTAGGCAGAATTTGAAGATGGTCCAAATATGAAAGTTGTAGAACATGAAAAATGGAACAACTTTTATTTTTGGATATTTTCAAGTTGTTATATAATTTTGAAAGTAATTTGAAAAATGGAGTCAGTGGCATTTCTGTAAATAGCGCAAAGGAGCAAGCAGGCAGAGAGCTCGCCGCCGGCGTCCTTCTGCCGGTTTCCAGGCGCGCCCAGACGCCACCTCCTGCTTCGACGTGGACGCGGAAAGCAGCTGCGTGTCACGCACGCGCTGTTCCGGCCGTTCCATAAATAGGACACCGTCGCCGGTCTCTCTTCCTCTTTCCGCCGCCGTCGCCGTCGCTCTCCACTGCCGCGGCCAATCCATCGTCCTCGCTCCACCGCCGTCAAATTCGTCTAGCACAAACCTTCGCCACGCTCTTGCGATCCTTCTGAGCCTGCTAGCAAGTCGTGACATCGCCGGAGTGGACCGGTGTCGCCCTTCTTCTCCACGGCCGGCTGCCGAGCCGCCGAGCTTGACCTCACCGTGGCCAGGCCAGCTCGGTGAGTCTTCCGCCAAACCAGCTAGTGCGCTGAGCTCGCTATGACACCGTCTAGCTCATCGGCTCGTCCGTTTCACCTCTCCCGCGCTCTTTCTCTCTCTGACGCGCGGGCCGGACGGTCAGCGTCAGCATCGACGCTGACCCGGCCTCCACCGGTGCTGACCGGCGATTTCTCGCCGGCGGTGAGGTCTCCGGCGGTGAGGTCAGTACTAACGTGACCTCCTTCACCTCGCGAACTCACTGGACCGGACCGTCGAGACCCTAGCTCACCAGAGCGTGTTCACCGGCGACGATGGCGGCACGGCGGGACTCCGGCGAGGTGACTACGGCGAACCAGAGCGTTTCCATCGAAACCATCTAAAGCTTCGCATCCCTGGAGTTACTACGAACCTGTCTAAACCATAAACCGCAAGAAAAAGACTCCGGCGCACCTATGGCACCGGCCATGGCGGTACGATGGCGCTCGGCACGGCGGCGCGAAGCTACGCCGATGACTATAGAACGGTAGCGATCAAACGGATGACACAGGTAGCATCAGGAGCTCACCGCGGTGCTACTGCTCACGGAGATGAGGATCGGAAGAGGGCGGAGCACCGAGGTCGTCGATAGCAGTGTCTGCGGCGGCGTGAACTGGGCGGCGAGAGTACGTTCCGACGTGTCCTGCACGGTAGAGGTGAAACGGACGAGCCGATGAGCTAGACGGTGTCATAGCGAGCTCAGCGCACTAGCTGGTTTGGCGGAAGACTCACCGAGCTGGCCTGGCCACGGTGAGGTCAAGCTCGGCGGCTCGGCAGCCGGCCGTGGAGAAGAAGGGCGACACCGGTCCACTCCGGCGATGTCACGACTTGCTAGCAGGCTCAGAAGGATCGCAAGAGCGTGGCGAAGGTTTGTGCTAGACGAATTTGACGGCGGTGGAGCGAGGACGATGGATTGGCCGCGGCAGTGGAGAGCGACGGCGACGGCGGGGAAAGAGGAAGAGAGACCGGCGACGGTGTCCTATTTATGGAACGGCCGGAACAGCGCGTGCGTGACACGCAGCTGCTTTCCGCGTCCACGTCGAAGCAGGAGGTGGCGTCTGGGCGCGCCTGGAAACCGGCAGAAGGACGCCGGCGGCGAGCTCTCTGCCTGCTTGCTCCTTTGCGCTATTTACAGAAATGCCACTGACTCCATTTTTCAAATTACTTTCAAAATTATATAACAACTTGAAAATATCCAAAAATAAAAGTTGTTCCATTTTTCATGTTCTACAACTTTCATATTTGGACCATCTTCAAATTCTGCCTACATTTTGAATTTTGAATTTGGGGTTCAAATTAGGGTTTGAATGTTTTCAAAATTACTTTAAATTTTATATTAAAACTTTAAAAACTTCATATACCAAAGTTGTACCTCTTGACAAGTACTACAACTTTGCTTTTTGTGTCAACCCCAAATTATGTATAATTTTTAAACTATAGAAAAAGGGTAAAAGGGTAATATAGAATTTAGGGTTTTTCCCTTTAATATAATTAGGAAATTGGTTTTTGAAATGCACTATTCATTGAATAGAGTTCAAAACACTTTTTGAAAGTATAACCATGGCATTTCAAAGAAGACCACCCAAAACTACTATTTTAGGGTTTAAACCATATTATATATATATATAGATACACACATACACATATACACAAACATACATGAAACATCACTTGTACCAAAAATCAAAAGTGAACCCACTTAAAAACTAGTTGGGTTTCACAACAATACCAAAAGCATAAATTAAACATGCTACTCTCCTATGCACAACCATCTTGAAATTAAAACTTATTTTAAGTTGGTGCACATGAAATGATGACCATATATGGGTGCTTTGCAATGCATATGATGACATGGCAGGTTTTAAATGTTGTTTAACACCAGAGGTGTTACAGTTCCTTCCCCCTTAAAGAAATCTCGTCCCGAGATTTAAAGCCTTGGGTCAAGTAATGGAAAAGGAAATGTGTCAGGCATACACATCTCAGTCTTATTTCATAAAAACAGATAAGGGTTTTTATAAAAGGAAGGTTTCATTTGGTAGAAGAGGAACTGTAACTTAAACAGAAGCAAGAAACTCAGGAAAGTTCTCCAGCAGGTAGTCTTCAGACTCCCAAGTAGCTTCTTCTTCAGAGTGTTTGTTCCATTGAACCTTATAGAACCTGATGGTTCTGCTTCGAGTGACATGATCTTTTTGATCTAGAATTCGGACAGGATATTCTGTATAGGTCAGATCTGGTTCTAACTCAACCCCTTCAACATCTGCCACTTGGTCTGGCACTCGCAGACATTTCTTCAATTGTGATACATGAAACACCTTGTGGATTGCTGAGAGTTGTTCAGGTAGCTCCAAACGATATGCCACTTTTCCACATCGCTCGAGGATTTGAAACGGACCAATATAGCGAGGTGCTAACTTGCCCTTAACCCCGAAACGAGTGACTCCTTTCATAGGTGACACTTTCAAGTATACATAGTCTCCTACTGCAAATATCAGTGGTCGACGTCGTTTGTCAGAGTAACTCTTCTGTCGTGATTGTGCTACCTTCAAATTATTTTGTATCTGTCTGACCTTCTCTTCAGCTTCCTTCACCAGGTCTACCCCAAAGAACCATCTCTCTCTAGGTTCAGACCAATTTAATGGAGTTCTACACCTGCGACCATATAGCGCTTCAAATGGCGCCATCTTGATACTTTCTTGATAACTATTATTGTAAGAGAACTCTGCTAAAGGTAAACACTCATCCCACTT
The DNA here is from genome assembly GCA_030439765.1 of Tripidium arundinaceum. Lineage (NCBI taxonomy): Eukaryota > Viridiplantae > Streptophyta > Magnoliopsida > Poales > Poaceae > Tripidium > Tripidium arundinaceum. Next base: position 19,480 of record JAHUYU010000138.1, read on the forward strand.
AGTTGAATAAGTGAGCACACAAGATCTTAACATATCTTCAAGGATTTGATTGACTCTTTCAGTCTGTCCGTCAGTTTGTGGATGATAAGCTATACTATGCAAAAGCTTTGTATCCAGTGACTTGTGTAGTTGTTTCCAGAACTGAGAGACAAACTGTGTACCTCGGTCAGAAACAATCGTCTTGGGTATACCATGCAGACTTACAATTCGGTCAACATACATCTGTGCATATTGGGGCACCCTGTAATTAGTCTTTACTGGAATAAAATGGGCTGATTTAGTGAGACGGTCTACCACAACCCAGATTGAATCAAAACCTTTTGATGTCTTGGGTAACCCAACTATAAAGTCCATACTAATATCTTCCCATTTCCAAGCTGGAATAGGTAAAGGTTGTAGCTCTCCGGCTGACTTCAGATGCACAACTTTCACTTTCTGACAAGTGTCACACTTAGCTATATATCGAGCAATCTCAATCTTCATTTTGGTCCACCAGAATTTCTGTTTTAGATCCTGATACATCTTGTTACTTCCTGGATGAATAGAAAATCTTGTCAAGTGTGCTTCATCAAGGATCAATTGACGTAACTCAGGAACCTTTGGTACTACTAGACGATTCTTGAACCATAACACATCTGCGTCATGAAGAACACTATCCAACTCATGATCTAGAATTAGCAGCTGTGGTGCATGCCTTGAAGATCTGGGGTCATTATCTGCTAGGCAACACTTGTCATATCTATACAGATCATAAGAGTTTGAAGTATATTTTCACTCAGTCGGAGTTGAACATGAGACAAAGAAGATGGCTAGAATTGATCAAAGATTATGACCTTGAAGTACATTATCATCCTGGTAAAGCAAATGTTGTTGCAGATAATGACCCCAGATCTTCAAGGCATGCACCACAGCTGCTAATTCTAGATCATGAGTTGGATAGTGTTCTTCATGACGCAGATGTGTTATGGTTCAAGAATCGTCTAGTAGTACCAAAGGTTCCTGAGTTACGTCAATTGATCCTTGATGAAGCACACTTGACAAGATTTTCTATTCATCCAGGAAGTAACAAGATGTATCAGGATCTAAAACAGAAATTCTGGTGGACCAAAATGAAGATTGAGATTGCTCGATATATAGCTAAGTGTGACACTTGTCAGAAAGTGAAAGTTGTGCATCTGAAGTCAGCCGGAGAGCTACAACCTTTACCTATTCCAGCTTGGAAATGGGAAGATATTAGTATGGACTTTATAGTTGGGTTACCCAAGACATCAAAAGGTTTTGATTCAATCTGGGTTGTGGTAGACCGTCTCACTAAATCAGCCCATTTTATTCCAGTAAAGACTAATTACAGGGTGCCCCAATATGCACAGATGTATGTTGACCGAATTGTAAGTCTGCATGGTATACCCAAGACGATTGTTTCTGACCGAGGTACACAGTTTGTCTCTCAGTTCTGGAAACAACTACACAAGTCACTGGATACAAAGCTTTTGCATAGTATAGCTTATCATCCACAAACTGACGGACAGACTGAAAGAGTCAATCAAATCCTTGAAGATATGTTAAGATCTTGTGTGCTCACTTATTCAACTAAGTGGGATGAGTGTTTACCTTTAGCAGAGTTCTCTTACAATAATAGTTATCAAGAAAGTATCAAGATGGCGCCATTTGAAGCGCTATATGGTCGCAGGTGTAGAACTCCATTAAATTGGTCTGAACCTAGAGAGAGATGGTTCTTTGGGGTAGACCTGGTGAAGGAAGCTGAAGAGAAGGTCAGACAGATACAAAATAATTTGAAGGTAGCACAATCACGACAGAAGAGTTACTCTGACAAACGACGTCGACCACTGATATTTGCAGTAGGAGACTATGTATACTTGAAAGTGTCACCTATGAAAGGAGTCACTCGTTTCGGGGTTAAGGGCAAGTTAGCACCTCGCTATATTGGTCCGTTTCAAATCCTCGAGCGATGTGGAAAAGTGGCATATCGTTTGGAGCTACCTGAACAACTCTCAGCAATCCACAAGGTGTTTCATGTATCACAATTGAAGAAATGTCTGCGAGTGCCAGACCAAGTGGCAGATGTTGAAGGGGTTGAGTTAGAACCAGATCTGACCTATACAGAATATCCTGTCCGAATTCTAGATCAAAAAGATCATGTCACTCGAAGCAGAACCATCAGGTTCTATAAGGTTCAATGGAACAAACACTCTGAAGAAGAAGCTACTTGGGAGTCTGAAGACTACCTGCTGGAGAACTTTCCTGAGTTTCTTGCTTCTGTTTAAGTTACAGTTCCTCTTCTACCAAATGAAACCTTCCTTTTATAAAAACCCTTATCTGTTTTTATGAAATAAGACTGAGATGTGTATGCCTGACACATTTCCTTTTCCATTACTTGACCCAAGGCTTTAAATCTCGGGACGAGATTTCTTTAAGGGGGAAGGAACTGTAACACCTCTGGTGTTAAACAACATTTAAAACCTGCCATGTCATCATATGCATTGCAAAGCACCCATATATGGTCATCATTTCATGTGCACCAACTTAAAATAAGTTTTAATTTCAAGATGGTTGTGCATAGGAGAGTAGCATGTTTAATTTATGCTTTTGGTATTGTTGTGAAACCCAACTAGTTTTTAAGTGGGTTCACTTTTGATTTTTGGTACAAGTGATGTTTCATGTATGTTTGTGTATATGTGTATGTGTGTATCTATATATATATATAATATGGTTTAAACCCTAAAATAGTAGTTTTGGGTGGTCTTCTTTGAAATGCCATGGTTATACTTTCAAAAAGTGTTTTGAACTCTATTCAATGAATAGTGCATTTCAAAAACCAATTTCCTAATTATATTAAAGGGAAAAACCCTAAATTCTATATTACCCTTTTACCCTTTTTCTATAGTTTAAAAATTATACATAATTTGGGGTTGACACAAAAAGCAAAGTTGTAGTACTTGTCAAGAGGTACAACTTTGGTATATGAAGTTTTTAAAGTTTTAATATAAAATTTAAAGTAATTTTGAAAACATTCAAACCCTAATTTGAACCCCAAATTCAAAATTCAAAATGTAGGCAGAATTTGAAGATGGTCCAAATATGAAAGTTGTAGAACATGAAAAATGGAACAACTTTTATTTTTGGATATTTTCAAGTTGTTATATAATTTTGAAAGTAATTTGAAAAATGGAGTCAGTGGCATTTCTGTAAATAGCGCAAAGGAGCAAGCAGGCAGAGAGCTCGCCGCCGGCGTCCTTCTGCCGGTTTCCAGGCGCGCCCAGACGCCACCTCCTGCTTCGACGTGGACGCGGAAAGCAGCTGCGTGTCACGCACGCGCTGTTCCGGCCGTTCCATAAATAGGACACCGTCGCCGGTCTCTCTTCCTCTTTCCGCCGCCGTCGCCGTCGCTCTCCACTGCCGCGGCCAATCCATCGTCCTCGCTCCACCGCCGTCAAATTCGTCTAGCACAAACCTTCGCCACGCTCTTGCGATCCTTCTGAGCCTGCTAGCAAGTCGTGACATCGCCGGAGTGGACCGGTGTCGCCCTTCTTCTCCACGGCCGGCTGCCGAGCCGCCGAGCTTGACCTCACCGTGGCCAGGCCAGCTCGGTGAGTCTTCCGCCAAACCAGCTAGTGCGCTGAGCTCGCTATGACACCGTCTAGCTCATCGGCTCGTCCGTTTCACCTCTACCGTGCAGGACACGTCGGAACGTACTCTCGCCGCCCAGTTCACGCCGCCGCAGACACTGCTATCGACGACCTCGGTGCTCCGCCCTCTTCCGATCCTCATCTCCGTGAGCAGTAGCACCGCGGTGAGCTCCTGATGCTACCTGTGTCATCCGTTTGATCGCTACCGTTCTATAGTCATCGGCGTAGCTTCGCGCCGCCGTGCCGAGCGCCATCGTACCGCCATGGCCGGTGCCATAGGTGCGCCGGAGTCTTTTTCTTGCGGTTTATGGTTTAGACAGGTTCGTAGTAACTCCAGGGATGCGAAGCTTTAGATGGTTTCGATGGAAACGCTCTGGTTCGCCGTAGTCACCTCGCCGGAGTCCCGCCGTGCCGCCATCGTCGCCGGTGAACACGCTCTGGTGAGCTAGGGTCTCGACGGTCCGGTCCAGTGAGTTCGCGAGGTGAAGGAGGTCACGTTAGTACTGACCTCACCGCCGGAGACCTCACCGCCGGCGAGAAATCGCCGGTCAGCACCGGTGGAGGCCGGGTCAGCGTCGATGCTGACGCTGACCGTCCGGGCCCGCGCGTCAGAGAGAGAAAGAGCGCGGGAGATGTTTTTGTTATTTTTAGAAAATGAGGAATAGTGCTGATATTTATTCTTTTTGTATGATTTTTTGTACAGCTCCAAAAATTGTGAAAATTTTTGTGTAGCCTTTCTGATATGTATAATATTTATGAAAAATATGAAACCTGAATTTTGATAACTTTTTATATGTAGTAAAAATTAGCCAATTAATTCATAAATGGACTTTCTAGGATTTTTAATAGATAAAATATAAGTCCAAAAATTATGAAATTTGTTTTGCCACTATTTCTTGGTATGACCAATCTGTATAAAAAGTTTGAGATCAATTTGACAAAATTTAATTTTGACCTTTTTAATACTTAATTATTAATTAGTGTAAATAAGGAAAATGATGTTAATAATTTAGTTTTTGTGTGATTTTGGCTTGAGTGATGACCTTGGGTCATTAACCCTAATGATCCTTGGCACTTAAGTTTATAATTGAGTTTATGTTTAATCATAATTAAGTTTTGTTAATTAATTAATTGTTTAATTAATAAATGTGATTAATGATTAGTAAATAATAAAACCATAAACCTAATTACTTGAGTAGTGATTAGGGTTTGTTAATGACTTGTCTTATATCTAATGATGGACATTAGTGACTAAAGACTTAGAGAACCCTAAAACAGTACAACAAGTTGGTTTTGTTGGCTTGCAACTGTACCGTGAAGGAAAGTTGTACTCAAGTCAAAATCACACAAAAACTAAATTATTAACATCATTTTCCTTATTTACACTAATTAATAATTAAGTATTAAAAAGGTCAAAATTAAATTTTGTCAAATTGATCTCAAACTTTTTATACAGATTGGTCATACCAAGAAATAGTGGCAAAACAAATTTCATAATTTTTGGACTTATATTTTATCTATTAAAAATCCTAGAAAGTCCATTTATGAATTAATTGGCTAATTTTTACTACATATAAAAAGTTATCAAAATTCAGGTTTCATATTTTTCATAAATATTATACATATCAGAAAGGCTACACAAAAATTTTCACAATTTTTGGAGCTGTACAAAAAATCATACAAAAAGAATAAATATCAGCACTATTCCTCATTTTCTAAAAATAACAAAAACATCTCCCGCGCTCTTTCTCTCTCTGACGCGCGGGCCCGGACGGTCAGCGTCAGCATCGACGCTGACCCGGCCTCCACCGGTGCTGACCGGCGATTTCTCGCCGGCGGTGAGGTCTCCGGCGGTGAGGTCAGTACTAACGTGACCTCCTTCACCTCGCGAACTCACTGGACCGGACCGTCGAGACCCTAGCTCACCAGAGCGTGTTCACCGGCGACGATGGCGGCACGGCGGGACTCCGGCGAGGTGACTACGGCGAACCAGAGCGTTTCCATCGAAACCATCTAAAGCTTCGCATCCCTGGAGTTACTACGAACCTGTCTAAACCATAAACCGCAAGAAAAAGACTCCGGCGCACCTATGGCACCGGCCATGGCGGTACGATGGCGCTCGGCACGGCGGCGCGAAGCTACGCCGATGACTATAGAACGGTAGCGATCAAACGGATGACACAGGTAGCATCAGGAGCTCACCGCGGTGCTACTGCTCACGGAGATGAGGATCGGAAGAGGGCGGAGCACCGAGGTCGTCGATAGCAGTGTCTGCGGCGGCGTGAACTGGGCGGCGAGAGTACGTTCCGACGTGTCCTGCACGGTAGAGGTGAAACGGACGAGCCGATGAGCTAGACGGTGTCATAGCGAGCTCAGCGCACTAGCTGGTTTGGCGGAAGACTCACCGAGCTGGCCTGGCCACGGTGAGGTCAAGCTCGGCGGCTCGGCAGCCGGCCGTGGAGAAGAAGGGCGACACCGGTCCACTCCGGCGATGTCACGACTTGCTAGCAGGCTCAGAAGGATCGCAAGAGCGTGGCGAAGGTTTGTGCTAGACGAATTTGACGGCGGTGGAGCGAGGACGATGGATTGGCCGCGGCAGTGGAGAGCGACGGCGACGGCGGCGGGAAAGAGGAAGAGAGACCGGCGACGGTGTCCTATTTATGGAACGGCCGGAACAGCGCGTGCGTGACACGCAGCTGCTTTCCGCGTCCACGTCGAAGCAGGAGGTGGCGTCTGGGCGCGCCTGGAAACCGGCAGAAGGACGCCGGCGGCGAGCTCTCTGCCTGCTTGCTCCTTTGCGCTATTTACAGAAATGCCACTGACTCCATTTTTCAAATTACTTTCAAAATTATATAACAACTTGAAAATATCCAAAATAAAAGTTGTTCCATTTTTCATGTTCTACAACTTTCATATTTGGACCATCTTCAAATTCTGCCTACATTTTGAATTTTGAATTTGGGGTTCAAATTAGGGTTTGAATGTTTTCAAAATTACTTTAAATTTTATATTAAAACTTTAAAAACTTCATATACCAAAGTTGTACCTCTTGACAAGTACTACAACTTTGCTTTTTGTGTCAACCCCAAATTATGTATAATTTTTAAACTATAGAAAAAGGGTAAAAGGGTAATATAGAATTTAGGGTTTTTCCCTTTAATATAATTAGGAAATTGGTTTTTGAAATGCACTATTCATTGAATAGAGTTCAAAACACTTTTTGAAAGTATAACCATGGCATTTCAAAGAAGACCACCCAAAACTACTATTTTAGGGTTTAAACCATATTATATATATATATAGATACACACATACACATATACACAAACATACATGAAACATCACTTGTACCAAAAATCAAAAGTGAACCCACTTAAAAACTAGTTGGGTTTCACAACAATACCAAAAGCATAAATTAAACATGCTACTCTCCTATGCACAACCATCTTGAAATTAAAACTTATTTTAAGTTGGTGCACATGAAATGATGACCATATATGGGTGCTTTGCAATGCATATGATGACATGGCAGGTTTTAAATGTTGTTTAACACCAGAGGTGTTACAGTTCCTTCCCCCTTAAAGAAATCTCGTCCCGAGATTTAAAGCCTTGGGTCAAGTAATGGAAAAGGAAATGTGTCAGGCATACACATCTCAGTCTTATTTCATAAAAACAGATAAGGGTTTTTATAAAAGGAAGGTTTCATTTGGTAGAAGAGGAACTGTAACTTAAACAGAAGCAAGAAACTCAGGAAAGTTCTCCAGCAGGTAGTCTTCAGACTCCCAAGTAGCTTCTTCTTCAGAGTGTTTGTTCCATTGAACCTTATAGAACCTGATGGTTCTGCTTCGAGTGACATGATCTTTTTGATCTAGAATTCGGACAGGATATTCTGTATAGGTCAGATCTGGTTCTAACTCAACCCCTTCAACATCTGCCACTTGGTCTGGCACTCGCAGACATTTCTTCAATTGTGATACATGAAACACCTTGTGGATTGCTGAGAGTTGTTCAGGTAGCTCCAAACGATATGCCACTTTTCCACATCGCTCGAGGATTTGAAACGGACCAATATAGCGAGGTGCTAACTTGCCCTTAACCCCGAAACGAGTGACTCCTTTCATAGGTGACACTTTCAAGTATACATAGTCTCCTACTGCAAATATCAGTGGTCGACGTCGTTTGTCAGAGTAACTCTTCTGTCGTGATTGTGCTACCTTCAAATTATTTTGTATCTGTCTGACCTTCTCTTCAGCTTCCTTCACCAGGTCTACCCCAAAGAACCATCTCTCTCTAGGTTCAGACCAATTTAATGGAGTTCTACACCTGCGACCATATAGCGCTTCAAATGGCGCCATCTTGATACTTTCTTGATAACTATTATTGTAAGAGAACTCTGCTAAAGGTAAACACTCATCCCACTTAGTTGAATAAGTGAGCACACAAGATCTTAACATATCTTCAAGGATTTGATTGACTCTTTCAGTCTGTCCGTCAGTTTGTGGATGATAAGCTATACTATGCAAAAGCTTTGTATCCAGTGACTTGTGTAGTTGTTTCCAGAACTGAGAGACAAACTGTGTACCTCGGTCAGAAACAATCGTCTTGGGTATACCATGCAGACTTACAATAATAGTTATCAAGAAAGTATCAAGATGGCGCCATTTGAAGCGCTATATGGTCGCAGGTGTAGAACTCCATTAAATTGGTCTGAACCTAGAGAGAGATGGTTCTTTGGGGTAGACCTGGTGAAGGAAGCTGAAGAGAAGGTCAGACAGATACAAAATAATTTGAAGGTAGCACAATCACGACAGAAGAGTTACTCTGACAAACGACGTCGACCACTGATATTTGCAGTAGGAGACTATGTATACTTGAAAGTGTCACCTATGAAAGGAGTCACTCGTTTCGGGGTTAAGGGCAAGTTAGCACCTCGCTATATTGGTCCGTTTCAAATCCTCGAGCGATGTGGAAAAGTGGCATATCGTTTGGAGCTACCTGAACAACTCTCAGCAATCCACAAGGTGTTTCATGTATCACAATTGAAGAAATGTCTGCGAGTGCCAGACCAAGTGGCAGATGTTGAAGGGGTTGAGTTAGAACCAGATCTGACCTATACAGAATATCCTGTCCGAATTCTAGATCAAAAAGATCATGTCACTCGAAGCAGAACCATCAGGTTCTATAAGGTTCAATGGAACAAACACTCTGAAGAAGAAGCTACTTGGGAGTCTGAAGACTACCTGCTGGAGAACTTTCCTGAGTTTCTTGCTTCTGTTTAAGTTACAGTTCCTCTTCTACCAAATGAAACCTTCCTTTTATAAAAACCCTTATCTGTTTTTATGAAATAAGACTGAGATGTGTATGCCTGACACATTTCCTTTTCCATTACTTGACCCAAGGCTTTAAATCTCGGGACGAGATTTCTTTAAGGGGGAAGGAACTGTAACACCTCTGGTGTTAAACAACATTTAAAACCTGCCATGTCATCATATGCATTGCAAAGCACCCATATATGGTCATCATTTCATGTGCACCAACTTAAAATAAGTTTTAATTTCAAGATGGTTGTGCATAGGAGAGTAGCATGTTTAATTTATGCTTTTGGTATTGTTGTGAAACCCAACTAGTTTTTAAGTGGGTTCACTTTTGATTTTTGGTACAAGTGATGTTTCATGTATGTTTTGTGTATATGTGTATGTGTGTATCTATATATATATATAATATGGTTTAAACCCTAAAATAGTAGTTTTGGGTGGTCTTCTTTGAAATGCCATGGTTATACTTTCAAAAAGTGTTTTGAACTCTATTCAATGAATAGTGCATTTCAAAAACCAATTTCCTAATTATATTAAAGGGAAAAACCCTAAATTCTATATTACCCTTTTACCCTTTTTCTATAGTTTAAAAATTATACATAATTTGGGGTTGACACAAAAAGCAAAGTTGTAGTACTTGTCAAGAGGTACAACTTTGGTATATGAAGTTTTTAAAGTTTTAATATAAAATTTAAAGTAATTTTGAAAACATTCAAACCCTAATTTGAACCCCAAATTCAAAATTCAAAATGTAGGCAGAATTTGAAGATGGTCCAAATATGAAAGTTGTAGAACATGAAAAATGGAACAACTTTTATTTTTGGATATTTTCAAGTTGTTATATAATTTTGAAAGTAATTTGAAAAATGGAGTCAGTGGCATTTCTGTAAATAGCGCAAAGGAGCAAGCAGGCAGAGAGCTCGCCGCCGGCGTCCTTCTGCCGGTTTCCAGGCGCGCCCAGACGCCACCTCCTGCTTCGACGTGGACGCGGAAAGCAGCTGCGTGTCACGCACGCGCTGTTCCGGCCGTTCCATAAATAGGACACCGTCGCCGGTCTCTCTTCCTCTTTCCGCCGCCGTCGCCGTCGCTCTCCACTGCCGCGGCCAATCCATCGTCCTCGCTCCACCGCCGTCAAATTCGTCTAGCACAAACCTTCGCCACGCTCTTGCGATCCTTCTGAGCCTGCTAGCAAGTCGTGACATCGCCGGAGTGGACCGGTGTCGCCCTTCTTCTCCACGGCCGGCTGCCGAGCCGCCGAGCTTGACCTCACCGTGGCCAGGCCAGCTCGGTGAGTCTTCCGCCAAACCAGCTAGTGCGCTGAGCTCGCTATGACACCGTCTAGCTCATCGGCTCGTCCGTTTCACCTCTACCGTGCAGGACACGTCGGAACGTACTCTCGCCGCCCAGTTCACGCCGCCGCAGACACTGCTATCGACGACCTCGGTGCTCCGCCCTCTTCCGATCCTCATCTCCGTGAGCAGTAGCACCGCGGTGAGCTCCTGATGCTACCTGTGTCATCCGTTTGATCGCTACCGTTCTATAGTCATCGGCGTAGCTTCGCGCCGCCGTGCCGAGCGCCATCGTACCGCCATGGCCGGTGCCATAGGTGCGCCGGAGTCTTTTTCTTGCGGTTTATGGTTTAGACAGGTTCGTAGTAACTCCAGGGATGCGAAGCTTTAGATGGTTTCGATGGAAACGCTCTGGTTCGCCGTAGTCACCTCGCCGGAGTCCCGCCGTGCCGCCATCGTCGCCGGTGAACACGCTCTGGTGAGCTAGGGTCTCGACGGTCCGGTCCAGTGAGTTCGCGAGGTGAAGGAGGTCACGTTAGTACTGACCTCACCGCCGGAGACCTCACCGCCGGCGAGAAATCGCCGGTCAGCACCGGTGGAGGCCGGGTCAGCGTCGATGCTGACGCTGACCGTCCGGGCCCGCGCGTCAGAGAGAGAAAGAGCGCGGGAGATGTTTTTGTTATTTTTAGAAAATGAGGAATAGTGCTGATATTTATTCTTTTTGTATGATTTTTTGTACAGCTCCAAAAATGTGAAAATTTTTGTGTAGCCTTTCTGATATGTATAATATTTATGAAAAATATGAAACCTGAATTTTGATAACTTTTTATATGTAGTAAAAATTAGCCAATTAATTCATAAATGGACTTTCTAGGATTTTTAATAGATAAAATATAAGTCCAAAAATTATGAAATTTGTTTTGCCACTATTTCTTGGTATGACCAATCTGTATAAAAAGTTTGAGATCAATTTGACAAAATTTAATTTTGACCTTTTTAATACTTAATTATTAATTAGTGTAAATAAGGAAAATGATGTTAATAATTTAGTTTTTGTGTGATTTGACTTGAGTACAACTTTCCTTCACGGTACAGTTGCAAGCCAACAAAACCAACTTGTTGTACTGTTTTAGGGTTCTCTAAGTCTTTAGTCACTAATGTCCATCATTAGATATAAGACAAGTCATTAACAAACCCTAATCACTACTCAAGTAATTAGGTTTATGGTTTTATTATTTACTAATCATTAATCACATTTATTAATTAAACAATTAATTAATTAACAAAACTTAATTATGATTAAACATAAACTCAATTATAAACTTAAGTGCCAAGGATCATTAGGGTTAATGACCCAAGGTCATCACTCAAGCCAAAATCACACAAAAACTAAATTATTAACATCATTTTCCTTATTTACACTAATTAATAATTAAGTATTAAAAAGGTCAAAATTAAATTTTGTCAAATTGATCTCAAACTTTTTATACAGATTGGTCATACCAAGAAATAGTGGCAAAACAAATTTCATAATTTTTGGACTTATATTTATCTATTAAAAATCCTAGAAAGTCCATTTATGAATTAATTGGCTAATTTTTACTACATATAAAAAGTTATCAAAATTCAGGTTTCATATTTTTCATAAATATTATACATATCAGAAAGGCTACACAAAAATTTTCACAATTTTTGGAGCTGTACAAAAAATCATACAAAAAGAATAAATATCAGCACTATTCCTCATTTTCTAAAAATAACAAAAACATCTCCCGCGCTCTTTCTCTCTCTGACGCGCGGGCCCGGACGGTCAGCGTCAGCATCGACGCTGACCCGGCCTCCACCGGTGCTGACCGGCGATTTCTCGCCGGCGGTGAGGTCTCCGGCGGTGAGGTCAGTACTAACGTGACCTCCTTCACCTCGCGAACTCACTGGACCGGACCGTCGAGACCCTAGCTCACCAGAGCGTGTTCACCGGCGACGATGGCGGCACGGCGGGACTCCGGCGAGGTGACTACGGCGAACCAGAGCGTTTCCATCGAAACCATCTAAAGCTTCGCATCCCTGGAGTTACTACGAACCTGTCTAAACCATAAACCGCAAGAAAAAGACTCCGGCGCACCTATGGCACCGGCCATGGCGGTACGATGGCGCTCGGCACGGCGGCGCGAAGCTACGCCGATGACTATAGAACGGTAGCGATCAAACGGATGACACAGGTAGCATCAGGAGCTCACCGCGGTGCTACTGCTCACGGAGATGAGGATCGGAAGAGGGCGGAGCACCGAGGTCGTCGATAGCAGTGTCTGCGGCGGCGTGAACTGGGCGGCGAGAGTACGTTCCGACGTGTCCTGCACGGTAGAGGTGAAACGGACGAGCCGATGAGCTAGACGGTGTCATAGCGAGCTCAGCGCACTAGCTGGTTTGGCGGAAGACTCACCGAGCTGGCCTGGCCACGGTGAGGTCAAGCTCGGCGGCTCGGCAGCCGGCCGTGGAGAAGAAGGGCGACACCGGTCCACTCCGGCGATGTCACGACTTGCTAGCAGGCTCAGAAGGATCGCAAGAGCGTGGCGAAGGTTTGTGCTAGACGAATTTGACGGCGGTGGAGCGAGGACGATGGATTGGCCGCGGCAGTGGAGAGCGACGGCGACGGCGGCGGAAAGAGGAAGAGAGACCGGCGACGGTGTCCTATTTATGGAACGGCCGGAACAGCGCGTGCGTGACACGCAGCTGCTTTCCGCGTCCACGTCGAAGCAGGAGGTGGCGTCTGGGCGCGCCTGGAAACCGGCAGAAGGACGCCGGCGGCGAGCTCTCTGCCTGCTTGCTCCTTTGCGCTATTTACAGAAATGCCACTGAC